>JAJHUR010096523.1:0-34133 GCA_027495735.1 Lutjanus campechanus
CCCCACCTGCCACACACACACACACACACACACACACACACACACACACACACACACACACACACACACACACACACAGTCAGAGACACCTCACACTCCATACATTTTGGTGTAGCTGTCAGCTGTCAAGTATATTATTTGTTTTAGCAACCAGGGCTGCAACTAATTACTGTATTCAGCATCAATTAATCTGTTGATCATTTTCTCAGTTAATCGATAAGTTGTTTGGTCCGTAAATTTTAATCAAAGCCCAAGATGATGTCCTCAAATATCTTGTTTTGTCCCAAACCCAAAGATATTCAGTTTAGTGTAGAGGACTAAAGAGAAGCTGAAATCAGAGAATATTTCCCCAGAAATGACTCAACACATTTAATCGATTAGTTGTTTGGTCCATAAAATGTCAGAAAATGATGACAAAATATTGATCATTGTTTCCCAAAGCTCAAGGTGGCATCCTCAAATGTCCCGTTTTGTCCACAACCCAAAGATACAGTATTTGGGGATGAACAAAACCAGAAAATATTCACATGCAAGAAACCAGAAACCAGAAACCAGAAACCAGAGGACATTTTTTTTCCTAAAAATGACTCAAAATGGTTAATTGATTATCAAAATAGTAAAAACATATGTGTGTGCACATAGCTGCTGCTAAAATACTGTATATGACAGGTGCACACACATTAATGCATGACACTGCTCTGAGGCTTGACCTACTGACATAACACACAGAGCCACAGAGTTCACACTGTACTCTCTTCCTCCTTTCATGGTGTCTAATGTTTTTCTCTCTTCTCTTCCTCTGATGCTTCTAATCAGTTGCTAAAGTCTTTGGGTATAGCCCAGAAAAGCACCATGACGCCCATATAATGCTGCATGTGTTTTTCCACGTGGGTAGTAAAGAGCTGGTCACTTGTAGAAGAAGTAAGAAGAAAAAAAACGTGATGACGTCAAGCACATGTAGGCCCACAGCTTGACTCATATCCTCAATGTGAAAAAAAAAAACAATCTTGTGACTTAATATTCCCACTGAGACTCATACTTTAGGTCTGTCTGTGCGTGCTGTGTTTGATGGTAAAGTTTGAAAAGATTATTTAGACTTCAGCTTTAAAATCCCCCACACAAATTGTGGTTTTAGGCTGGAATTATTTTAAAAGTAATTGTTGGGTTTAGTATGATTTTTTTTTTTTTTAAACCACTAGATCCAGTGTTAGAGGTCAGCTGCATTTGACCTTTTTTGGTCAAACAAATACACCAAATTTAAAAAACACAGAAAAAACAATACATACAAGAATAAATAAATAAATAAATAAATAAATAAATAAATAAATAAAGTTATGGAGATGAGTGTCCCTCATATTGTTTTTCCTTTTCACTTAATTAACGCTTTGAGTCATTCTTTTGTCTTTTTTTTCGAGGCCCCCACAGCTAAAAAACGCTTTGCTGCCCCTCAGGTATAATTTAATTGTGTTAGAGGAGCGGCTGAAATTAATGTGTCACTCTGTCTGCTGCTGCTGCTGCCCGCCATGAGTGACATTCATGTCGTCTATTACGCACATGTAGCTGCATGTAGCTGCAAACTAAACGTTGTAGGATTTTCTAAATGTATTGATTAGCCTATTAGCAGAAGGGATTTTGTGGGTGATTTTTATTAAGTTACGGGACTTTTATTTTGTTAAACAAAAAAATACAACCGCTATTTTTAATGTAACACAATTAACAAGTAATTGTTATGTGTTATAATTAGCCTGTTAGTAGAGGTTAGACGAATATGTGTATTTTATGAAGTTAAAGGACTTTTATTTTGTTTTTGTTGTTTAAAAAAAAAAAGGATTTTCTGACTCTTCCTTAAATGTAACACAATTATCCTACGAGTTCCTGAATGAGTCCGTTTGGATGGAGGTAATTGTGAGTATTATGATTGGCCTAGAAGTTAGTATAAATAGGAAGAATGGGGATGTTTTCTAAAGTTACGGGACTTTTATTTTGTCAGAAATGGATTACTAACACTTTTGTCATAATGTGCGACCATTAGGCTGTAATTCCTTGAGTGAGTCGGTTTGAATGAGGTATTTAGCCTATTAGGAGAAGTTAGTATAAATAGGAAGAAAGTGGGTGTTTTATGAAGTTACCGGACTTATTCTGTGAAGAAAAGATTTTCTGGTTCTTTTTCTTAAATATAACACAGTTAGGCTGTAATTTCCCCAACGAGTCCGTTTGGATGGACGTATTTGTGACTACTGTTATTACCTATTAGTGGACATTATAAATAGGGGGGGAAATGGATTTTGTGGAGTTGTAGAACTTTCATTTTGTTAAACAATGATTTTCTGACACTTTTTCGGATGTGGCACAATCAACATATAATTCCCTGAGTGCGTCCGTCTGGATGGAGGCATTTGTGAGTGCTTTAACAACAGCAGGACCGATATGTCCCGTATTTGACTAGACAAACATGACGCGCAAGGAACAGGGGCGATTACGGCATGCTGGGCGTCAATGGGAGCAGCGCTGTGTTGACAGTTCCCCTGCACGGCAGCAACGAGCAAACACCACAAAACCCGGGCTGCGCTCACACTCACGACTGATTATAGCCCCTACACACACACTCAACATGCACACACACACACATGTGCACTTTCAGGAGCACGCACGCACGCACTACACGCAGGTGGAGTGTATTACGTAAGTGGTTTGATAAGAGGAGACCATATAGTCCACACGCACTGATGATGATGATGAGGTGGTGGCCTGTTGTAGAATTAAATCAGGGGGAAAACTCAAGACATACCGACTGGCGTCTGCAGCAGTTAAAGGAAATATCTGTGTCTGTGTGTGTGTGTGTGTGTGTGTGTGTGTGTGTGTGTGTACCTATTAGTGTGTGCGTGTGATCAGGGTGTGTGCATGTGTGTATCTGTGTGTGTGTGGGTTGTATGCAGCAAGTATCCAGCACCACCATGGGGTTCCATTATTATTTAATGTTATCTCATCTGCTTTGCCATCTGACTAACCAGAGTACACCCACCCACACACACGTGCACACACACACACACACCCTGCATGCTCACACACACAGCATTTCAGTATGTAGAGTGGATTGGATCTTTGCTTTGCACTGATGAGCTGCAGCTTCTCGAACTGAACTAACAAACAGTGGGAGAATCAGCAGGGTCTGAGATTGTGTGTGCGTGTGCCCCAAATACTTCTACTCTACTTACAATCAGTAACAAAGTGTTAAAGCAGGAAATTGAGTAAATGGAAAGATTTGTTCAAAGTTTTTTGTATTCCTTCCTTGAAAGGTGTGTTCAGAAAACCTTTACAACTTTGCTCTGACACCTCCGGAGCTGAAAAAACTGCCTGTTCCAATAGAGCTGTGCAGACATTTGAAAGGGTACCACTTTACAATGAGACTACTCCTGTAAATGCTTTATAAATGCTTTATATTTGGGTTATTAATTAGGTTGTAAACAACTCATAAATAATTAATAAACAGAGTAGAGTGATGTCAGCTCACTATTTGGCAAAATCTAGTTACTGCTTAATTAAATTAAAGGGATAGTTTGGATTTCTTGAAGTGTCATTCTATGAGTTATGTATTCATAGTCAGTGCATGACCAACAGTAAATGGCAGTCGACACGGCCCGAGTTTGGAGGAACAGCAGGAGTACTGGTGTAGGAAGCTACAAGTAATGTATTGTTTTGGGCAGGGTCAGCAGAAAAACACATTTAAGCCACCTAAGAAAAAGTCCACCTAAAACAATCAGTATCATTTTAAGAGTATGCTATATTTAGAATATTTTCACTGCTTTACTTTGCTGTCGGGCAGCCTTTTCGGACGGGAAACCTGGATTATATAAACCAAATATCACTCTGTCTAAACCAACCAAACTCCACGGGTGAAATCAGTCATTTTACTTTGCAGAAAACAGGAGTTGCTGGTTTACTTCTGTCTCGATCTGTTGTTATTGTGTGACTTTAGTGAATCCAAACTATGCTTTTCAAAACATTAAAGTCACACAATAACACAAACAAACTAACAGATCAAGACAGCGGTAAACCAGCGACTTCCGTGTTGTGCAAAGTAAAATTACGGATTTCTCCCATGGACTTTGATTGGTTAGGAGAGGGTGATATTTGGTGTATATAACAGTGGTTTCCGGTGGCTAAAATACGTGTTGCTACTGACCACATTGCTTAGCTTCCTTGCTAGTTCTTCTCTCTGCTTCTCCAAACTGGGGGCATGTCAACTGCCATCTACTGTAGCTAATACAGTGACTATTGATAAGTACCTCATATAACCCCACTTCAAATAATCCAGACTGTCCCTTTAAACTTACTAATGAGTTACTACCATTCATAACTGACAAAAGGAAGCTTTGTTGTGAAGTGTAAGCAGTTTAATATCCACTGTGCCTAACAACATGATAGCAAATATATCAACATCTGTGATAATAATGAGGAAGGCTGCTGATAGCGTGCTGAAAATGTCAAGGTAAACAATATTTCCAAAGCGTTAGTGTTTGAATCTGGTCAATTGAAATGCCAAATGACACTTTTTTGACTATTTTGATATGCTGACAGTGGTTAAATGTTAGTAACTTATTAACAAGTATCTGATAAAGCTGACAGGCATAAATGCTTCCTGATGGAGACAACAAAATAAACTCAGTAAGCAGTGAGACCTGAGGCTTCACAGTACAGATAAGTGCAGGCTCATTATTTGGCAAGCAACAGATCACTGTTGCTCTTTTTATCTAATGTGTTGTAACTGCTTATTACTGATTTATAGTGTTTACAACCTAATTTATAACCTGATTACAAACCATTTATAAATAATTTATAAAGGTAGTATTATTTAACTTTTTATTTAATCCATCACTGTTCATTTGTTGACCCTATTTCGCACCACCCTTGTGTGCATGTTCCTCCAGCAGAGTCTGCCTGTATCCTGTAGATCAACTGTCAGGTTGTTCCTGTATTGTGCTTCTGTGGACAAAGTCCTGCTTTTCTGTTGTTTAATCAATAGTTATTAAACTTTCCTCACTGACTAATGATTGTTGCCATGCAGCTGTACTCTACTAACACCATAAAAATACTTTTTGAATGAAAGTTTTTTTGGAACACATGTCATCTGCAGAAACTGCATCGACTGCTTCGGCTTGTTGCTGCGATACATCAGTGTTGCAGCCATATTGGTCGTGGCAAGGCTGACTTGTGAACAAAGGCATGCAAACAGAGGAGGTGTGGTTCTTCTGGATAAAAAGCACTATAACGTTTTGAAAATTAGTTGATAAATAAATGTTATAGTGCTTTTTATGCAGAAAAAAATGCATCTTCCTTGTTTACATGTACACAGGTCAGTCTTGACAGGACCAATATGGCAGCAACGCTGGCGTACGAACCAAAGGTCAATGCAGCATCTATACAAGTCTATGGTCTGATGTGCCACGCAGCTCTAACCTCTCTGTGTGTGTGTGTGTGTGTGTATGTGTGTGTGCGTGTGTGTGTGTGTGTGTGCTCCGTCTCCCCAGCAGACATGCCCTGTGTGCAGGCTCAGTACGGGCCGGCCCCTCCAGGCTCAGCCTACTCTGGCCAGTCCTTCAGTTACCAGGGCGACAGCTACAGCTCTGACCTCATGACCACTGACTACACCAAGCTGGACCTGGGTGGTGGTGAGATCTCTGCTGCCGCTGCCACCACCTCCCTCCCCAGCTTCAACGTGTTTGTGGAGGGGAGCTACGAGCCCAAGTCCTCCTGCCTCTACCAGATGCCTCCTCACAGGCCAACCATCAAGAAGGAGGAGGAGAGCTACCCAACTGCTCCACCTCTGGAGGCAATGTCTTCCTCCACTATGTACTTTAAACAGTCTCCCCCCTCCACTCCCACCACCCCGTCCCTGCCACCTCAGCCCGGCACCTCCTTCCTGTGGGAGGAGCACCCCCTCGCCCCTCCGTCGCACCCCCACTCCCTGGGCTCCAGCTTGGACGCAGGCGCCCTCAAGTCGCCCCGCTTTCCACACTTCTACCAGCATTCACCACCCCACAGCGGGGGCAGCGTGGGTGGCTATGAGAGTCTGGGTGGAGGACTGGTTCGCACTTCCTCTTCGTCCTCTTCCTCCTCATCCTCGGTCTCCCATCATCATGGTCCACCCCTGGAACAGCCCATGTACCAGCTCCACCGTGGGGCTGGAGGCAGCAGCCTCGCCTTCCGCTCCCTGGCGCTCGGCCCTTGTGGTCCCCTTCTAGGAGACAGCCTGCCCTCACCTCCCCCACGTGGCCCCCAAGGAGAAGGCACCTGTGCCGTGTGCGGGGACAACGCGGCCTGCCAGCACTACGGCGTACGCACTTGTGAGGGCTGCAAAGGCTTCTTCAAGGTAAATACCCTTCAAAGTTGACAAATCATTTATAACTGCGACTAGCAATTATTTTTGATTAATTTCTCGATTTATTGATTAGTTCTTTGGTCTATAAAATGGTGAAAAATGTCGATAAGTGTTTCCCATAGCCCAAGATGATGTCCTCAAATGTCTAGTTTTGTCCACAACCCAAAGATATTAAGTTTCCTGTCATAGGAGTAACAAAACCAGAAAATATTCACATTTAAGGTATTGGAATCAAATAATTTTGACTTTTTCTTTTTAAGAAAATTCAATATAATAGATTATCAAAATATTTGGTGATTACTTTAATAGTTGGCGACTAATCAATTAATTGTTGCAGCTATGAAGTCATAACAGTTCAAAAAAATGTTAAAGCATTGTTGCAGTTTCAAGCAGAGGTGGCAAAAGTACACAGTCTGTACTCAAGTAAAGTACAGATACTTGTGTTAAAAAACACTCTGGTAAAAGTTGAAACACTGATTCAGCTTATTTACTAAAGTAAAAAGCAAGTACAGGCTCTGACATGTCCTCAAAGTACAAAAGTAAAAAAAATAGCCCTCTCAAGGACATTTCTACCAGCTGTTTCTGTTCAAAGCTAACTGAACCTCGCCTTTTCTCCACGGTTGATTCTCCCTCTGTGCCTGTTTGCTGTCTTTTATGTTGTTTTTCGTCTTGTTATGTCTGTCATGCATGATATGTACAGATGGATACACCTTTTCTAGGTGTTATCGTCTCATCCATTTAAGTTGAAATCAGTCTTGAAGTTGGGAAGGCAGAACACAATGATGAAAAATAAAATAATTCCTTTTAAATGCATTAAAGTAACAACAGTCTGTTTTGAAAATGTAAGGAGCATAAAGTACACACGTTTGTGTTAAAATATATAGAGTAAAAGTAAAAAGCTGTGAGTATTATAAGTGCTCAAGTAAACTACATACACCTGAAACTCTCCTTCCTACCTCTGGTTTCAAGTTTTCAGTTTTACTTTAAAAACATCAAAAAAGCTTAAGAATGCCTTAGTCTACTTCATTGTGTTTTAAATATCAGTGATCTATTTCTGCCTCTTCTTCTGTACAGTCCTAAAAGTCTTCAAAAGCACCTACTCCTCTTGTTCCTCACATCTGTGCCCTCAGTCCCACTGTCAGATTTACACACTCACATACATAACTGACAGTCCACCTTAAAATATCACCCAGTATCTGTGAACTAGCGGCAAACAGACTGACGTATTTCATTTGAAACATTTTTCCCACTCTGCAGCCTTCTCTGCGCTCGCTAAATCTTCTTTAGAGTCATTATGAAAACACAACACACCCACAGGGGTCGTCTCTCCCAGCAACCAAGTGGGCAAAGTGTGTGTATGGTAATGTCTGTGTGAGTGTGTGTGTGTGTGTGTGCGTGTGTGTTATGAAAGACAACAGGACCATAAAAACATTTTCTTACTGTGACAAACAGGGAAACTTGCTCTCCGTGATTTCATGCTGAGCAACTCAGAAATAAAGTCCAGTAGAAAAAAAAAGAAATCCTTGAAATCAAAGTTTCCTTTCAAGCATGTTTGTAGTGAATCAGTGGCCACGAAATTGACCACAATTCACTGACATATTACTCTGAACAATATGAGTCAGACTGAGATTTGGTCCGTCAACATGATTCAATCTAACACTTCTCTAAACTCGCTGCCTCACCACACTTGTGCTCACACACACAACTCATAGTTTAACGTCACCAAGAGACAGTTTTCAGTCAGACAGATTTCTCATTTTCCTTTTACACAATATAAGCTTTTCTGACACATGCGTCTCCATGAACACAAGAAAAGTTGTCAGTCTTTTGCCTGAGGTGCACGGTGCAAAGTGCGGTGCTGCCAGAGGAGTACTGACTAAGATTACAGTATGCATGGGAATAAATTACAAAATAATTGATTTTTCTGTATTTCCTACTTTCTATATTTCTCACTTTCCCCCTGAGAGCACGCAATCGTTCAAAATTTAAAAATGCTTTGTTTTGCATCTACAATTAGCACAGGGGCTTTGTCACAATATTGAATCTTACATTCAGTGGTGTTTTAAGTGTGTTAAATATGCATTATCTGTCTTAAATGTACATTATGTGTTTTAAATTAGTATTATGTGTTTATTGCTGAGCCCTATCTATCTATCTAACTGACACTGACCAGAAAGTGACAGACAACAGTAGATATATATATTGGATACATAGGGATACACAGGGATATGTCCCTGCCAACTCTACCCAATTCTACACCCTTGCAAATTACAGTAAACTCACTCTCAGTGACACTGATGTAATTTCTTTGCATAGTTTTTGAATTATAAGGCACACTTGTTAAGCATTCTATTGGTTGCATGAGACGAGAGAGCGAAATTAAGAGACAGCGAGAAGAAGGAGGGTGCAAACACAGAGGTAATTGAATAATGCCTCTGGTAGGTGGAAATGAATTATCCTTCTTTTCAATTAGTTTCACAATTTGTTTTTATTTAGTAATTAATGAAAGCAGCGTCTGGTGGCAGCAGGCCGCGGGCTGTCTGCTCGCTGCAGCAGCCACACAGCCTGCTGTCAAACCTCGCTATGTTTCCTTTACACACACACGCAGATGCAACCAACCATGCACACGCAACATATGCACACAACCACATGTTCTTACAGTATAGCATGTACATGTTTCTCAGCTTGTTAGACGCTGAATCCAGGATGCAGCAGCCAAAACTGAAACATGTCTTTCACACACCTGCTCTTCTTCATATTCATATTATCAGGCACATTACCTCCATTATCCTGATGGTTTTATTGTCCCCTAAAAATATTTTCCTGATTACATTTAATTATCCCTGAATAGTTATTACACATTAAACCATAGTCGAGGCTTGCTGTAAATTATTGTTATTTCATTAGTGCAATTTGAAACACATTTTCACGGTGAATTAATTTTAGCTCTTAAACAAGTAGTTCGTTTTTCCTGCAGTGTTTTTATTATTTTGGGCAGAATAATGTAGTCCATCCATTCACTGGTTTCCATTAGTGAACCTATTCAGAATTAGATTTTTTTTTTTTAATTAAAAACAAAATCTCAGCTGTTAGAATAATACAAACATTATGCTAGAAACAAAACAAAACAAAAAAACATTAAAAAGTGACCTGTTTTTATGCACTCACTGTGAGTTACTTTAGCTGTGCTTTTATCAGTGAAATACACGGCTCAGTTCATCGCACACCATTTTTTATTTTCCACTGCTTGCCCAGCACGCCAGTCTCCGACAGGCTGGGAGGTCTGGTGGTGAAAGAAACAAGCTGGATGGCAACATGCACATAACTGTATCACTTAAATGCACATATGGTAGATGTAAGTTGGTTATTTCTTTCATTCAGAAAAAAATGCAACCAGATAAACACCCATACACATGAGCAGACACAGACATATCTCTGTGTGTACGAGCCTTAACACTTTGAGTCAGGTTATAAAAGTAAAGTCAAGTTATTGCATAAAAAAACAATGCTGTCAAAATAAATAATTTGTGTTTACTTAAAAGTTTAAGTTTACTGAATTTGAAAAGAGAAGTTGAGGTAATTTTGTAATGATTCAAAACAAATACATCATTCTCATCAAATAACCTTGAAAGTGACTCAGTTGTACTTCAGAGAACATATGCAATAAGCTTAAAATAACTTTTCAGTAACATTACAAACATATTTCATTTCCCTTTACATTTTCTCAGTTTGAAAAGTCACTTCTTCATTTCACACAAAGAACTTATTGTCTGCTAATATACTGATCCTGTTTCTTTAGAAATTTAATTTAATGAGTTGATTGATATCTGTACAGTACATTCATTTAACTCATCATTTCAAGTCAAAAGATTTCAAGTTAGAAGAAATTTTTTTGTGTTCTGAAAATAAATACTAGAAATGTTAAGTTTAATCAACTTGAATAAATAAAACTTATATATTTTCGTTAAGTTAATAAGATTTCGTGGAGTGAATAAAATAAGCTCACAGATACCTACACACACACACACACACACACACACACACATATATATATATATATATATATATATATATATATATATATATATATATATATATATATGCCCTTCCTCTACAGACAGACAGAGATACAGAGAGACAGGTCTGATTAGCTCAGATCAAGGAGCAGAGAGGAGGAGAGGGGATAGAGGGAAGAGAAGGGGGAACAAAAGCCCCTAAAGGCTTTTAATTTAAGCCAGGGCTATTAGCACATGTTACATGTCAAGAATCTGCCTCTGCATGCCTCCATCCTGCCCCCACAACAACACCCACAGCATGTGAGCTTCTGTAAGCGTGTGTGTCTGTGTTCATGTGAATGTGCTTTTAGTGCACAGAACTCATTCCTCCGTTCTGACTCTCAACGTTTAACTGAATATTGAATGTTGACTTTTCCTTGCCCACACAAACAATACTGCCACCCCAAAATTTCAGTTTTTGATACTAATATTTTCTCATTAACTTAAATATAAATGTTTTATTTATTCAGGTTAATAATACTTTAAATTTCTGGTATTTATTTTCAAAACACTTATAAACCCTTATAAACATGAGTTCCTCTAACCTGAAGCCTTTTGACCTGAAATGAGGAGCGGGTCAATCAACTCATTAAATAAAGTTTCTGAAGAAACATGATCAGCATATTAGCAGACTTCCCAGCATGCATTGTTTGCTAAATTTACTGGGAGCAGTTTCACGTGTTGTCTTTGTGCCAATGCTGGAACAAAGACAATTTGTTTGTACTGCTCATCAGTGTGACTACACAATTGTTGGTTCAAGTTAATACCTTAAGCTTACTGCACATGTTTTCTCAAGTACAGCTGAATTAACATCATGTTTATTAGATTAGAAAGGTTTATTTGTATTGAATTATTATAAAATTACCTCAATTTGTCTTTTCAAATTCAATCAACTTAAATTTTTGAGGCAGCCCAGACTCTTTTAAGTAAAAACAAATATTTTTTTTTACAGTGTAAACTAGAACCAGAACTTATCTCACACACTAACTCATACACAAACATTTACAGGCCAGCCTAATAGGTAGGCAATGTACAAAACACAAGAGGGATCTACAGATTTGATAATCATATTGAGATAATTTAATCTGTACGCGCGCGTGTTTGCATGTGTGTCACCTGCACACATCCCATTGATGAGAATCAGAGACTAGTTAGTTACGCAGTATTAGCTCTGATATGTAGCGTCTCCGCTGAGACGCCAGTCGTGCTCCACGCTGTTTATTAGAAAGCAAAGTCACAAGAGCAACACACACACAGACACACACACAGGAGACAGAAGGAGACAGGCCAGCACTCACTCATGGGAGTTTAATTTATCAGAACCTGAATTGATCATTTCCAACAAAGGCTTTTATTGGAACCAGCTATCTTATAAATTAGACCTTGGGGTCACAGAAGGGAACAACTCTCCCCCTCAACCAACCACCAGTCAACTCATCTTACACCATTTTCACCTGAACCCCAAATATACTGGAGGAAAAACACAAGCCCATAAAAAGAAGCATATTTAGTGTATCATATAAAAATAGTAAAGATCATTTGAGGGTACAAAAGTTATTACAAGTGCACTAGTACTTTGCAGTATATTTAAAGTGTTCTTTGAAATATAAGTAAGTTCAACTTCGGTGTACTAAAAATAAATATACTAATTATGCAAAAAACTTGGAGTAGTATTTCAGTGTGTGAAATATACTTTATTCTAAGTGTATGTATGAGTAAGTATATTAAATTGCAAATACTTGTAGTGGTAAGTTTACTTTTTAAATAATTTCCTTCCCAAGTCCTTTCCAATAAAGTATGCTTTCTTAAAGTGTACTTTAATTTCACTTCATTTGAAGTGTATTTAAGTATGCTTCCAAAAAGTGCACGTTAGTATACGTTTATTTAAATCTACTTCAGTGTGGAAAAGTAGCACAAACAAGCTAAACTTTAATTCAATTGATCATGCATGTGTATTAGGTCATACACAGTCATATAGTTGAAGTATACTTGACGTTGTTCCACTTAACCACTTAAATATATACTAAATGCGTTTTACTGCAAGTACCCTCAAGTATGCTAAATATAGGGCCTCCTGTACTATATATTTAATACAGGTTACTTAGTATATTAATTCTTCACTGGGGAGCTCTTACTGCACGAGATACGTCTGAAGAAAAAAGATTCCCAGGTATCCTTAAACTCCCAAACATCACTACACACAAAAAGTTGACGGTTAGTTTGATCTCTGTGTCAACGTGCAGAAGAGAAGGCGGTGAAAATGTGTTAAACTTTGTACGGGGTTTGGCGCAGCAGTTGTAGAGATGTAAATAAATAAACATTGTGCGTCATGCAGCCTCTCATGTAGCTCCGGACTCCCACTAAACGGATGCTATTTTCCCCCAACCAACATTAATGACCATAACTAACTTATCGGCGCGCTCACGGGTCACTGACCATTGAAGGGATGACAAGGAGACATTCACGGCGATCTGCGCTGCCATGGCAACCACTCTCATCCGGCGCTGGCGCCCATTACGCGCTAGTTCCGCACTCGCGCCGGAGCATATGGAATAATTGGTGTGTTATTGGTCTCCCGGGGGCACGGGCATGTGTGGCGGAGGGGTTCCTAATTGGATTTATTTGTTTTGATGTGTTTTAGAGGCGTTAAAGAAGAGAAGAAGCCGCGACACTTCCCGTGTGTTCCGTTAGTTTAATTTACAGTTTGCTCTGGCGCTGTCTTCCCTGATTGGACTACTGGTGTCACAGCTTGACAGCGAATAAAATGCGAAAACTTTGCAAATGATAGTAATTATAGTGTAATTGTAACTTTTTTGGCAAATGTAATTGTTTGGTTGTAAGAGATTTGCACCTGAGGGAGAGGTTTGCCCAAGAGTTTAAATCCTTCTGTCAAAAGACGACTGTAAAGATTGACAACATGCCTGAGGGAGCCCACAGAGTTACACAAGCACTGATACAGGTCTGTGGTTTGTTTATATTAAGAATAACTACACTGTAAAACATGAACTATTTGCTTTAAAGTGAAAAGGTTAGCGTCGGACTGCCTGAAACGTTTGAACTGACTGAATTTGAAAGTGTAAGGAAGGGGTAGGGACTAAATTCAATACTAACCCTCACCATGGTGCTTTCAGTATTGTAAAAACAAGCAACCATGATTTATCTTAAAGTGTATGTCAGACACACAGCAAGTTTTCATCATGCAATTTTCTTCAAACTACAGTTTCTCAAACAGTGCATGCTGGGAAGTCTGCAAATATACTGATCATCTTTCTTTAGAAAGTCAGTTTAATGAGTTGATTCAATTCTCTACAGTAGGCTACATTCATTCTCAAACACAGAGCAAGTCGATATTAAGATGGTCGGTCCAGGATCTTATCTGTATATCTGTATGATGTGCAAATCAGGTTCTATATCTGGACGTCCGACTATGACCACTCTTGTATGTAGACATGCAGTTGAATATATGAATGTCTGACTAGGAGATTACTGGACGTCTGTGGACGTGCAAAACAGGTGCAGGAAATTAACCTGAGATGAATGAAATAATCTTTATTAGTGATTAAACAAAAAAAAAAAATGTATAATTTATTCACAACATATTGATTGTTGTTACTGGGTAGAGAAAGTATCATTAAACATTCAGAAGACATCATAAAAACTTATATTCCGGCTTCTCAGGGGGCGTATTTTTAACATACGGCAAGACGTTCAAAAGATATCTTTGCTCAGTGGGATTCAACTCATTTCAAATCAGACGTCACAAGTTAGATGAACTCATGTTTATAAGTTTTGAAGTTTTCTGAAAATAAGTTTAAGATTGATTGACTTAAATACATAAAACTTGTACATTTGTGTCAAGATAAAGTGAAAAAATAAATTGATTCCACTACACTCCTGCATATTTTTTACAGTGTACCTAACTGCTTACTTTATGTAGGTGTGTCCTGCATTCTAACCCAGCACTATAATAAACAAGGAAACATGTAGTCAGTATCTTAAAGGTAGAATCAGTAGGATTTGTCCGAGATGTTCTTAAACGCACCAGATTACCCAGTCTCATTTCCAAGAAGTCAAAAACTGACGTTTATCTGCTGACTTTGAATAGGCTTTTATTGCATTCTCACTCTGCAGTGTAATAAATTAAGAGACTGTAGTCAGTGTCTTAACTGTAAAAGTACCTATAATTCTGCTCAGGGAAGTCTTCATGGAGTCATCAGAGCACTTCTCGTCTTCATACACAACTTGATCCAGTCCTGAGCGCCCGGTATTGGCCCATTGGAGCGTGCGCACGGGACTGTATAAGCATTCACTACCATCATCACTCTGTTATTGTTGTGTTTGATCCACGCGAGGCTCCCACGCGGCCCGTGTTTCTGATTTCATTTTAATAAGGTCAGTAATAATCGCGGAGCCAGCCGAGGAGAAAACTGCTCCCGCGGGGCCCATTGAGAGAGGCGCGATGCGCGAGGCCCCGGAGGTGCCACGAGCTGACCCGCGAGCTTCACAAACAATCTGATCAGCAGCTCTCCTCGCGCCCGATGTCCCTGTGTGTCTCGCGGGACCCCGCCTCGGCACGCCACGCGCTCGCTCGGTCCCCATTGTGAGCTCGGGCGCTAATAAAAGTGTCCCTCCTGCAGGCGAGGCTTGTTGGGAAATTAATTTTATCTAATTATACTGATGTCACCGCCGCCTTTCAGCGCGTAATTAAAATCTGACCTGCGAGCTTCTGCTTTCAGTCTTTGATGAGGAAGAAAAAAAAAACAGAAATTGAATTAAACAAATCAAATATTAGGTGGCTGATTGTGTTTGGAGGCTGATTATCGGTATGCCTGTTCCTTCTCTCCCTCCACAGCGCACTGTGCAGAAAAACGCCAAGTATGTGTGTCTGGCCAGTAAGAACTGTCCTGTGGACAAGAGGAGACGCAACCGCTGCCAGTACTGCCGCTTCCAGAAGTGTCTGAGTGTTGGCATGGTAAAGGAAGGTAAGATGAACAGACTGACCACACACACCTGATGCACACTGAGCAGTTGCTGAACAGGCAGGACAGTGCAACACAGATCTGACCTCCAGACCATGATGATAGACTTTGGCTCTGGCAATGCAATGTTTAAAGGGATAGTTCAGATTATTTGAAATAGGGTTGTATGGAGTACTTAAAAGTAGTCTGTGTATTACCTACAGTAGATGCAGGTCATCGCTCTTCCAGTTTGGAGAGGCAGAAAGGAGTACCAGCATTGAAGCTCAGCAGTATTCTGCTGTAGACAGGGTCAGCAACAAAGGGTATTTTAGCCATGTCCATTTAAGTATACACTATATTCAGAATATTTTCACCACTTAACCTTGCTGTCAGACAGCCTTTTCCGAGTGGAAACCACCATTGTATACCCCAAATATTGCTCTCTCCAAACCAACCAAAAAATTATTGATTTTACCTCACAGAACTTGTGACTTTGGTGAATCCGAACTAACTTTTTAAAACACATAAATCACACAATAACACAAACAAACCAATCAATCGAGACAGCAGCAGACTAGCTACTCCTGTGTCCTGTGAGGTAAAATCACTCATTTCACCTGGTTGTTTTGGAGAGAGTGATATTTGGCTAATGTAATGGTGGTTTCCCTTAAGGTAAAGGTAAAGCGATGAAAATATAGTGTGCACTTAAACTGAAATAGTGCACGGAGGTTCATTGCTTAGCTTCTGTGCTGGTACTCCTTTCTGCTTCCCCAAACTGGGGGTTATCGACCACTATCTACTGTAGGTAATACGCTGTCCATGAATAAGCACCTGTTACAACCCCACATTAAATCATCCAAACTATCCCTTTAATAGACTGGTAATGACCTGACCTGTGGTAGCATCACGCACATCTACAAAGCACCACACCAGTTAAACCCTTTAAACCCTCTGCATCCAGATAGTTTTAAAGCTTTGACAGAGACACAAACAGAGAGACACTTTCCACCTCTCCATCTGTGTCATCAGGTCTGATATGGCTGACTGTTGCTGCATAGCAGAGATATTTTGCTGATGTGTAGCATGGTGCTCATACTGCCCTCATTTCCCTGAGGTTTCTCAACTGTCTCATACACACACTCACACAGACGCAAACAAACCTCCACACCACACACACACACTTCTCACTATCCTGCTTGAACACATGTCTGCACCCCATAGAACAGCTCCACTGCCATCTGCTGGCTGGTAGCCTCCTGTGTCGGGAATATTGTGGGAATGTTGCAGAGCTCCTGTTGGAAAAAGCCTCCTTTCAGTCCAAATTGTACCGCTATAAAGCACAGATAACAATCAGTTAGAGAAAACAGGTTCTTTGTGTGTGCTGCGTAAATATTAGTATAGGTTTAACTGAACAACCTCTTCATTATTGTCTCTCTGTCTCCGCTCCACAGTGGTACGTACTGATAGCTTGAAGGGGCGCCGAGGCCGTCTGCCTTCCAAACCAAAGAGCCCCCTGCAGACGGAAGCATCTCCTCCTTCTCCTCCCCTCAGCCTGCTCTCCGCCCTGCTCAGGGCTTACTCCCACTGCACGCCCCGTGACCTCGACTACAGCCAGGTACCCCCGGGCACCCCCACTTTTTCAGTGGCTTTTTTAGTAATCAATGCACCATCTCTTTACCCGGTGCTGTCAATTATTCTATTTGCAAATTTACTAGAAACTATCTTTAATAAATTAGAAAAAGAAGAAAGTGATAATAAGAAAATGACTGACTTTGACAAATGCACATGTTCAAGTGAGAAATATTGGTTTATTAGAAGTGTATTCATTAATTTATTTCCATCTTTCTCCACAGTTCAGTGCTGCAGACCCTCCCACCTCCTCCTCAGATGCAGAGCACATCCAGCTCTTCTACAGGCTGCTGACCATCTCGATGGAGACCACGCGGTGCTGGGCCGACCGGCTCCCGGGGTTCTCCGAGCTTCAGCGTGAAGATCAGAACCTGCTCATAGACTCCGCCTTCCTGGAGCTGTTTGTCCTGCGACTGGCTCACAGGTGAGACAGGGGAGATATAGATATATCTCAGATATATGGGTCAGCAGATGACCCAAAATTGGCAAAGCAAAGCTATATCAGTCTATATCATTACCAGCATATATGTTGTCCAATTTTTTTTTCAAAGACTTTTTTTTAGATTATTTTTTGGGGCTTTTTTGCCTTTATTTTGATAGGACAGCTGGAGATATGATAAGAAAGGGGGCAGAGAGAGGGGGGATGACATGCAGTCACTGCAGTGGACTGACAGCCTCAGTACATGGGGCGTACTGAGCTATAGGGGCGCCCCGTCCAATATTTTTTTAACAGAATGCATTTAATTTTTTGTGTTATAGCAGCATTTTATGTATACTTGGTCATTGCCTGCCCTGATGGCATTTTGGCTTTTATATGTAAGGGATATTGTACAGTGAGCAGATCACTGTTGCAAAATAAACCCTGACAGGGTGGTCTGTGAATTGAATTACCCTGAAGGTGATTATTTTGCAGTAATGACCCGCTCACTGTATATTATTCCACTTATTTCACGGCTACTTACTTTAAAAAAATCAATAATTTAACACAAATTTAAAAATGATTTTATTGATTTAAATTGATTTTAGCGCTCCTCCAGAGTCTATCGCTGCATCTGAAACCACATACTATTCACTACATACCCAAAATGTGTACTACCGTTCAACCTTCATTCAACATTCATACCTTTTTGTAAATAAACAGGAGTATATTTCTTTTCGGACGCACTGCTCGGTGCATATTAAATCACCTCCTGAGAGCCTCCTTGCTGGTTGGAGACACGTAACCATGGTAACCCCTGCCAATGACTAACTAATTTACGTTTAGAAATATATATTACATCTAGCAAAGTGAAACCTTACTTACATTCAAATTGAAGCATGATGTTACAGCAGAGTTGCCTTTGACATGGCAAGATAATTTTGTCACTGTTGCATCCAGTGCTTGCATTCTGTAATTAATCATACCCCCAGAAATAGTATGCACACGCGTACTATATGTTTCATACCAAGGTTTCGGACATACTAAAAAAAATCTCACATAGTGTTTTAGCGGGCTCAATAGTATGTTAGTAGGGAATTTCAAATGCAGACATACAGAATATTGGCTGATACATTGAAATTGGAATTGTTTTACTCCCTAATAATGGTATTGGTATCGACCCTAAAAATCCAGTATCAGTTGGGGTCTAGAGCAAACAGCAGATGGGTGAGAACGCACATTTAGTTTCACCTTTTGAACTCGTGCACAAGTCTCCATCCATATGCATACATCTAAAATGTTTTGGATTACATGTCTCCAACTTTAGCAGCAACTTTACTTCATTTGGCGTGTTGTGTTCAGAACAACAAGCAGTTAATATCCTTTACCATTACAGTACAGTGTGTAACTGTGCTGGCCAAGCTGTGTGCTGCTGTGTTGGTGTATCTCCAGAGTAGGAGGAGTGGAGCTGAGTAATCGCCATATGAACCAAATTATGAATGGAGTCTGTAGCTATGACAGCAGCAGCTACACCCACAGAGTTCCGCTGCGCTCGTCTGATATCTGACGCACAGAGAACTCTGTGTGTGTTCTGCGGGCTAAAACTGTGCTAGCATTGTGAGCTGTGAACTGACAGGATCAATTCCATCTAGAAGTTGGTCAGCTGAGAAACTGGAAGGAAATACATATTCAGTTCAGCTTGCTGAAATAAAAAAGGAATCATTTACCTCACGTGTCCTGTGATGTGATGTGTTTGTGATAAGGTTGTCAAAAGTATCTCAGTGTCCAAACCTTTTAAATACCATGTGTTTAAAGAGTACAGTACAATACTAACATTTGATAATATTGAAAGTACCAAAGCTAGTAAAAAAAAAATGATGATAATGAAAGTGTTCATTGAAGACCTCTGTTCACTTCAGTCTTTATTGTTTTGCCTGAAATTTGTCTTTCAGCAAAACCAGACAGTGTTAAGGG
This sequence comes from Lutjanus campechanus, assembly GCA_027495735.1. Taxonomy (NCBI): domain Eukaryota; kingdom Metazoa; phylum Chordata; class Actinopteri; order Lutjaniformes; family Lutjanidae; genus Lutjanus; species Lutjanus campechanus. The sequence continues at coordinate 19,414 of JAJHUR010096523.1, forward strand.
TCTTTTTCTGCACCAGCACTGTGCACAGGATGTTTATTTTTAAAACAGAAAAACATGTCCTATTTACTGTGGCACACGCTTAGAACCAAAGGTGTTAACTAGAGCCATAAAGGGTTCTTCAGTTTGTCCCAATTGAAGAACCCTTTTTGGATCCTGGTAGAACCACTTGGATCCCTTTCAGAGAGTTCTATCTAGAATCTAACATAAAGGCTTATACATGCATGAACCCCCCCCCACCCCACCTCCCACCCCACCTCCCGTGAGAGGTTCTACAGAGAACCCTTCTATGGCAGTATGGTATGGTATGGTTCCACCCACAGCACTGTCTGGGGGATCTATCCACAACCTTTCCACCTTCTTAGGTTGCTAACAAGAACCCACCCAAAAAGTTCTATGGAGAACACTTTTTATATTACAAGGGTGGCATCTAGAAGCCAACCAGAGTTCTACCAAGAACCCTTTTGTGTTCCAAGGGTTTCATCTCTTACTAGTGCACCCAGGAGGTTCTGCCAACAAGATCTATCTTGAATGCACCCAGGGGGTTCCAGTGAATACCCTTTTATATTCCCAATGTTTTATCTAGAACGCATGCATCCAACACACTGAGTTCTACTGAGAACTCTTTTATCTTCCAAGGGTTATATCTAGAATCCACCCAGGTGGTTCTTAATGCAACCTTTAGTCTTACAGACAACCTCAGTCTTTCAGGAAGAACCCTTATGGAGCCCCTATTTCTAAAAGCATATCTAATGAGGTATTGAGTATCATTTTCTTATACTATTTTTGTATTGAAGTTTAAAATTCTGGTATCATGACAGCTCCGGTGTGTGAGCACGTGTGTGCATCGCTCGTAGGCATCTGTGGTGCCGTTATGGCTGCCCCGGCCCATCTCTGCCTCAGAATCGCCCCGGGTTACCGCTCTGCTCTCGTAAGGCATGTGGCTGGTTAAATTTATGGGCAGGAGGGGGAGTTCGGGCTACAAGCTCATCCTTTTGTCCGTGCTGTCGTCTAGGGCAGAAAACCAACACAGTCACACACACACACAGGCACACTTACTCACACACACACACGCACACTGATGATGTAGAATCCCAACTTTCTCTCCTCCGCCCAGTGCAGGTCCAGGTGCAGGGTGGGTAGAGGACTGGGTGGTGGCATCACAGTCCCAGCAGGAGGGGGATCAGGCTGGGACTCTGACTCACGCTAAACGGTGGTGGACTCATAGGGACCTCTACCAAACACACACACACACATGCTCACACACACTGCTCATCTCATCCCATCAGCCAAACTCCCACGGCACAGAGGAAAACACACACAAACGCAGCACTGTCTTACTTTGTCCGTCTTCCGTGAGAGCTGGAGGATGCGGTCCACACTCGCGTCTCATTGTTGACGCAGCCCTGCGTTGACCCTGTGTTGAACTCAGATGCCTCGTAGACCCCTGGGCAAGCGTATGTCTGTATGTTTGTGAGTGTGTGTGTCTCCGTGTGTGTGTCTCTGTGTGCTCAGTGTGTGTAGAGTAAATTTGCTCCGCTCTTCTGGGCCGGCATTGCTGTAAGCACCCCGTTACCAAACAGTTTCTGTGGTTATTGGTTGATTACCGTGGTGACAGTGTAGTCAGGGGTGAGAGGAATGTGTGGCAGACATCCAGCTGTGTGTGTATGTGTGTGTGTGTGTGTGTGTGTGTGCGTGCATCTGCCTGACTGCTTGTCTGCCTGCCTGTCTGTGTAGTTTTGCTCATGTGCTTCTATCAGACTTGGGTTAATTAGTATGTTTGAAATATCAGGACTAAGGGTCTCACGATATATTCATGACAACAGTGATATTTTAAAAATGTAATATTGATATCATGCTACATAGTCCAGCGCTACATAGTCCAGCGCCTCTTAAACATACTGTATGGTCTTAAATAATTTGTTTCTCTCTGTTTGTACTTTGTCTCCCTTGCCTTTGTGCAGTTATGTTTATAGACTCTCTCTCCACCTCCTCTTTAATTTGACTTGTTGAAACCTGCAGAAACCCTGAAACAAAGTTCAAACAAAATTCCAAATATGCACGCTATTTTATGCTACATTTGAAGGAAATTTTGTTAAAAATACACAATTCACGTCTAAGAATTTTACATTGAAAATAAGGATGTAGCCATGAAATTAATGCCATACTGAGACTGCAAATACCAATGAAGCCATTCAAGTGGGAGAGGGGGAGTATTTCCATTAAAATGTCAAAATGTTGTTTACTTACATTATCCTAGCTGTTGCCAACAATGGTCAAACCCAGAGAAATCCATAATTTATTAAAGGTAACAGGGTATTTCCTGCTAGCCGCTAGTTGCGGCTAAAATTTCCAGGAAAACACGGGATATGTCGGATATGTCAGACAGTGAGGAAGGAAGTGGCTGAACACAACCAAACGCTACATGATTAAAACTTTTATACTTTACCTCATTCAAGGTAAATTTTCATTAGCAACGGTGATTGTTGAAGAACAATAAACACAACTCCCATGATCCCACATTACTGTGAGAAAACCACTAGCAGCTGAACATACTCTACATTTAAAGGACATTTCCAGGAGCCAAACTACCATAACCATTAGCATTAAACTACAGGAAGTCAAGAAAGCCACTTCAACCCTCTCCCAACACCTGCATCCATCCCTACATCTGCCGGCTATTTCTTATTGGGGTTTTTTGTGTTTGTGTGTATAAGAGTGGAAAGGTATTTTTAGATGATGTGTGAGCAGCTGTGTGCATGTGTTCTGCTGAGGGTGGGTGGAGTGCCTCTTTTAAACTGTAGTAAGGATAATTAGACATAAATGGTATTCATCCTCTCCTCATAACTGCTTAACCAATGTTTGTGCAGGCTGTAATTTGAGGCTTCCCTTCTCTCTCTTTGTTCTCCAAGCACACACTCTCTATCCATCTTCCATCTCTCTTCCTACAATGCTTTGTTGTCCTCTTGAGATCCACCAACTAAACACTTTTACCAGCTCTCTGGAGAAAGCCACGCTCGTCTTTTAGGCTCTAATAAAGCCTCCTTCACTGCTTGTTCTCTTTCTCTCTCTGCTCGGTGGAAGAGGAGTGGGATGTTGTGTGTCGTGAGTAACTGATGGCTAAATACATCTGAGAAGTCTTTTCATTTGCTCATTAAGTGTTTCCACTGCACACCACAGCCTGGGCACATTAAAGCCATAACAGTTTACCTATCTGCAAATACACACACACACGGAGCAGCCCTCTGCCCTAACCCTTCACCCCACCCTGCTGCAAGGAAACACAGGAATGTTTTAAAATGCTATAATTTGGAAACCTTAATCAGCTGCATGCCTGTGTTTGATGTGTGTCCCGTTTGTGTGTGAGTGCGCGTACTGCCAGGTTTTCTCATTGTTTTTATTGTAATTGTTTCCTTGCCTTGCCATATTTACAATAAATGAGGGCAAAATGCAGTGTTTTCATTGTGAGAGACATCTAACCAGAGCCTCCTTCTCCTCCGTGTGTCTCAGGTCGATGCTGTCCGAGGATAAACTCGTGTTCTGTAACGGCTTGGTGCTGCACAGGTTCCAGTGCCTTCGTGGGTTCGGAGAATGGCTGGACTCCATCCGGGACTTCTCCACCCACCTCCAGAGCCTAAACCTGGACGCCTCTGCCTTCGCCTGCCTGGCCGCCCTCGTACTGCTCACTGGTGAGAACACGAGTCGACAACATCAGAGTCAAACTCACCATCAGGAGAGAATAAAATTAGCAGAAACAGCATGTGTGACGTTAATGAAAATAGCAGCCTGTTTTCAAAGTCAGCTGCCCCTCTTCACCACTACACACAAACAAACACCACCAGTCACACGAGCTGCTTGTGCATAAATACACAAATACAAACCCACACACCTTCTTTCCTTTTTCCTTTGTGGGTGATTCAGTGTGACAGTGATCAGGTGGATACATCCACTAACGTCACACATACGCTCAAAGATAGACTTGTGCACGCGTGTTCTCACAGGACAAGAACACGATACCCAGAAGCACCTGCTGCACCTGCCACGCACCTGGCCCCCTAATCAGTGTGTGTCTGTGAAAAATAGAAAGAGGAGAGTCACAGCTTTGAGATACAACAAGGAAGACTTTAGTTCAGGGCTACAACTAATGATGGTTTTTATTGGTGATTAATCTGTCCATTAGTTTACTGATTAATTTATTAGTTATTTGGTCTACAAAATGTCAGAAAATGGTGAAAAGTGTTGATTAGTGTTTCCCAAAGCCCAAGGTGAAATCCTCAGATATCTTGTTTTGTCCACAATATTCAGTTTCTTCAAATAATGTTTGGGTAAGAGCACTTCTCAGGCTCAAAATGCGTTTGTTTGAGGTACTATTTGGATAGGGACACGTGCATACACAAATCACAAAAACACTCCAAGGAGCTCTGTTTTAAAGCAGTTAACAATTGTTTTATTGCCATGGCACAGTCATGTTAGACCTTAAAACAAGTCTATTTAGAGTCTAAGTCTTTTTGATTGAACAGAGTGTCTTGGAGGTTTTTGCGATTTTCATATTCAGATTTTTATATTCAGTTTAGTAATACAGAGTAATACCAGAGAAATCGCAAACTATTCTCATTTAAAGGAGAAATCTGTAATATATTCACTAATATTAGTGATAATAATAGTAATTTATCATAATACGACCAAGTTTTGGCATCAGAGATGACATATCTACATAGAGTGTAGGACTCATCATTGCTTCTTAATTTCAATTTACAATGTTCCACCTGTCTTGCGCTCCTGCAGTGTTTCTGCAGCCTGCCTGAGCTTCCTTCGGTCTGCAGAGGAGGGGATGGGGGGAAACATCTTGTTTGAACCATAGACTGAATATTAAATAGGATTTTTACCTTTTTAATATACTGTCTGTTGCTCCAACTTTCTATTTGGACTGCAGTACTCAGTGCACATCGCTCCTTTAAGAAGCTGGAATCAGAACATTTTGCCTTTTTACTTAAATTACTGAACTTGTTAATCAATTATCAAAATAGTTGGCATCAAAATAATTGCAGATTAATTTAATAGTTGACAATGAATCGATTAATCATTGCAGCCCAACTTAAGGTGTCAGTAAAGTACATTAGAAATGCATTAAATTATAGTCAATTACAAATGTAGTCCAAGGTGACAGAGGACACATATGCAATTAAGTGTTCATTTATTTTCACGTCAGAGTCAGAAACTGTGCATAAATGTGCATTAAAACACCCCTCCCCCCTGCACTCAGCTTCCTTACCTCACCCTGCCCCCAGTCGCCTCCTCCTCCTCCTCTTCCTCCACCTTCTCTTCCTCTGTCTAAGCCCTCCAACCCCATCCTCACTCTCTGGGGGAGCACTTAACTCTGTGCCTGATCGACCTGCCCACCGTGGAGCACAGCTCTGGAGCGGCGTCGACGCTGTTCTCAGTGGCGCTCTGCCACCTCGGCAAAGCACACAGCGCACTGCCACGGCAGAGCCGCCAGAGCCACCAGGCGATCGACCGCTTCAGAGTGGCCTGTGCAGAAAGGCAGCCATCGATCCCTCCCCAGGAGCTCGCGCACACAGAGAAAGAAGGGACAGGGAGAGTGGAGAGAAAGAGTGTGTGAGGGGGTCTAAAAGCGGCGGTGAAAGGAGGGCTGGAGTGACTCTGCAGCAGCAAACACAGAACAAACAAAAGAGTCACATAAACAAACAATAAATAAGCTTCAGATAATGGATACCTCAAAGTGAGACTGGTCTTAGTGACAGCCTCCCCGCAGCACGGACTGGCTGCTGTGTGTGTGTGGGGCTGGACACCCTGTTCTCTGCAGAATGAGTTAGTGTCACATTAAGCCTGGTGCGGGTGCCACTGGAGTTGCTATGGGCAGCAGCAGTGTGTGTGTGTGCGTGTGTGTTTCTAATTTCATTTGGCTGCTCACAGGGCCGAATAATCAGCTAATTGTTGAGCACTTTTGTTTCTGTCAATGTCTTAAATTGCAGGGACTATTTGTGGCCCTGTGTGTGTGTGTGTATATATATATATGTATTGTGTGTGTGTACACAGTGTGCAGGGGGCTTATTAGGTTAGACTGTGTATTGATCTGTAGTGAGTGAGACGGGTTAAGGCCTGTTAAGAACATTAGCCATACAGGGTAATGAGGTGGAATTCAATATAAAAGAAGATGTAGCTAAAGCTCTTTCAGCTAAATGAGCTCTGATGTATATGTGTGTGTGTGTGTGTGTGTGTGTGTGTGTGTGTGTCTGTGTGTGTCTGTGTGTCTGTGTGTTACTTTTTTTCATGGATGTAATTTCTGCCGTTTAATCAGAGGTGGCAAAAGTACACTTATTCTGTACTCAAGTAGTAGACTTGTGGGGAAAAAAACTACCAATTCAACTTCTTTACTCAAGTAAAAGTGAAAAAGTACAGGCTCTGAAATGTACTCAAAGTATTAAAGTAAGAAGTATCCCTCTGAAGGACATTTCTACCAGCTGTTTCTGTGCAAAGCTAACTGTACCTCACGTCGTATTAATATCACTCCATGATTATGTGACCATTCTAACTTCAAATTAAAAAAACAAATAATTAACATTAACTTTGCTCCAGTGTGCAGATCAGTTTTTGATGTCAGCAAAAGAAGCAGAAACATTCTGATCAACACGAGAACACACTGAAGGTTCCTCAGGTTCCATCATCTGTACAGGACTACCATAATCTTTTGTATTTCTTTTCCGAGGTGTGGCCTTGGTCTAAAAATCAGTCCTCTGGTGTTAAAAAGCCTCTACACGCAGCTGACAGATTCACTAGACACCTTTTCTCCGTGGTCAAATTGGCTTCTCTGTTTGTTTTGTTTTGTTACGTCTTTTATGTTGTTTTTCTCTTGTTACGTCTGCCCTGTTCATGCCTGATATGCACTGATGGATACACCAAGGAATGACTTTTTAATGTGTTATTGGCCCATCCATTTATGTTGAAATCAGTCCCTCAAAAACATAAAAACTGAGAAATATGTAGCTTGTTCAAGGTAACAGTGCATGCTCTTGCTCACTGCTTGTTTCTATAAATTGCAATTAATAATTGGCAGAGCCATTTGTTGAATAAAGAAACTCAAACTTAAAATCAGAAAGAAATGTGAAAAAAGAAAATATGTGCTTTTGTTGCTTATTAATTATTAATGATTAATTGTGTTCAACTGTTGCTACGCCTGAGTCACATCAGATAGTTTTTCATTTGCAATGGTGGTTGTTTAACAGTGTAAAAAACAACTCTCATGATCCCACGCTACTTCAGATGTCATCAAACTACGTTTTGTATTATCGTTTTACTGTGAGAGATCTCGAGCAGCAGAATTTACATATTGTGCAGTTAATGAATTATTCTCCTAACGTCTCTGTCTGTCTGTCCACAGAGCAAGTCCCCGGCCTGAAGGACTCAAAGCGTGTTGAGGAGCTGCAAAATAAAGTGATTTGTTGTCTCAGAGACCACCTGGGCTGCGGCCCTTCTTCTTCCTCGTCCAAGGCGGCGCCCCCTCTGAGTCGTATCCTGGGTTTAAGAGCGGAGCTCCGCTCCCAGAGGACCCAGGGCCTTCAACGGATCTTCTACCTGAAGCTGGAGGACCTGGTACCGCCCCCTCCGTTGATCGACAGGTTCCTGGACACTCTGCCCTACTGATGGCTTGGGCTGACCACGCAGAGAGATAAACCCAACGTCACGTCCTGTTCAGGCCTTTTCCCCCTCCAGGAGCACGCACATCCAGAAGAGAGACTCACTGCCCACTGACTGACTGATGCAGGGCAGAGAGAGCCAATCGAATGCTTTTCACTCAAAACGGACAATGCTTCTCACCAGTATAAGAGACAATTACTCAAACGCTTTACCACTTTTTATTTCATCCTCCTGTTTTTCTCATGTGGGGGGAGGATGACAAGGCTGAGAAGGACAACGGAGAAATGACTTTTTACTGTCCTCTCTCTGTCTGGGTGGCAGGCAGCTCACCCAGCGACAAAAGAAAGGTTTATGAGTACTGTCATATCTGTGTTTGGGCCTGGCTCATTGAGTCTGAGGACTTCTTTTTAGCAAAGAGGGAAGGGGGAGGTGTCAGTGTGATTGAATGTTTTCAAAGCTGAAGATGTCCCAGTGAGACACACGGTCGCTGTGGATTCTAGCTCCTCCCGCTGAGAGGAGGAGGAAGGGGGCGTTTCCATATGTACTGAAATGTACTGAAATGTCAGAGGTCAGACAGCGCGAAGGAGCGAGCAAGCGTAGACACACGCAGAAAAATGACAAAGCAGGACACACAGATATTTCATAAACACATGGAAGTGGCTGTTGAGTTGGGCTCTTGATTCCAAGTGCAATTTCTTAAGTGCTATCATCACCACAAAAGGAAGAGACGGAGAAGGAATGGTTTAATCTCAAACTCTAAATTATTTTAATACAAAGACTTGTCCTGTACTGTCTGTCAGTAGCTAAAAGAAAGAGAGACAGTCTCCGTCTGGCTTTAGAGAGCAGAGGAGATACTGTGCACTAACGATTGATGACTGAGTCACCCAGACTTGAACTTGCTCTAGTATGTTTTTTTTTTATTAACTCATTTTTAAATCATAGGTCGAGTAGGAGTAACGGAGGATTGAACATGGACAGAAATTGGCTTTTGAAGCACTTACACCCTGAGAAGGGCTAGAAGCACAGACACACACCCTACCTGCTCCCCCGGCCCCCGGAGAATGGACGGATGGATGGCGGGGAGCGGAGGGTGCTCGACAGATAGCTGTACGTCCAGCAGGGGTGAAAACATTCCGCAGTCATGCTCTTTTTCTATTTGTTTCTATTGTGCAGGCCGTGTGAGAGTGTGGAGGACATACTGTCTTTGTGTGTATACGCTTAGAGAAGCCAGGATCATATGCATGGTGTGTTATAAGCTGTTAAAGAGCTGCCATAGCCTGTCAAAAACAGCTCGACCTGTGTTTGTGTCTCAGACTGCGGCTCTACGGGGATCTCCCCGGGCCTTCAACACCCACCCACACACTCACGGCAGCAGTTTGAAATATGAAAAAAAAGCAAATTCTATAGATATAAATATAAATATAAATATAAATATATATATATATATACAAAACTAATATTTTGAAGTGTTTTTAGCTTTTTCAAATATTGTGGTACGAGTTGTGCATTGTTTTTTGAAGAAGAGAAACAAAAAAGAAAAAAAGTTGCTGTTTTTTCAATGTCCCTCTTTGGTTTGAGTTTCCTGTTCAATTTTTGTTTTTCCTTTCTCTTTGGTTCACTGGATTTTCTGTTCAGCACTTTGAAATCATAAACTAGTTCTGATTATTCTGCCCGACTGCGTCCTGTGTTTTGATTTTTCTTTAAATTAAATGACTATTTAACACAAAATGCAAATAAAAAGTGTTTCAACACTTTTTAAAAAGTCAAAAAAAAAAAACAAAAAAAAAAGACCAAATTTCAACTAAGTACGTGTGTCTGCTTGGACACTAAAGCCTCTTGACAGGTAAAAGGCCTCGTCTCTCCCTCCCGAGGGACCTGTGGGCTCTCACGGAGAGTAGTGGGGGATTAGGAGGGTGAGGAGGGGGGAGGAAGAGGAGCTTCATGTTAGCATGAGGTCCAGATCAGCCTCCAGCCTCGTTAAACACCATCGATCGCCACGGTGACATTTCACAGCACATGCCGTCTATACTGTCACTGCCATCACTCACTCACCCTCCTGCGCAACAGCGTGAGCACTAATACACACACACACACACACACACACACATACACACAGACAGCCAGGTGATTGATAGTAACTGTGGTAGTGAAACTGTGAACAGCTCTATCCGTGTGTGTGTGTGTGTGTGTGTGTGTGTGTGTGTGTGTGTGTGCATGCGTGTGTGTGTGTATGTGTGAAAGAGCGGGAAAGAAAGAAGTGCACAGGAGTAAAGTTCAGAATGATTATACAAGTGTGGAGAAATATAAAATCTATGACGTGACACCATGCAACATCAAACCCTCTATACCAAGCAATTTAAAAATTTACCTTTCTAATTTAACAGATATTTAATGAACCAGGGGCAACTTCAGAACTACAGAAATTTCCTTACTTTCAGATCTTCCTATACTAACTTAAGAAAAGAAAAGTGAATTACACAAGTATCCTAACTTCCCAAAATCGTAAACAAATAACTTTAGGATAACTTAAACTGTCCTAAATTTCACTTTTCCACCTGTAGCAGAAGCTAAATTACTAACAGTAGTGATCACTCAGAGTAGCCAGTGGTAGTGTTTGCTAACAGTAGTTAATGATAATGTAACATTAGCTAATGCTAGTGATAGCTAACTGTTAAATCCATGTTGTTGCTCTTTTATTGCTCTTGCACAATGGATGCCTTATACAGCTGTACTTAGTAACCAGCTAACAGTAGCTAACAGTGTTCACCAAGAGTAGCTAATGGTAGTGTTTGATAACAGTAGCTAACGATACTGTTACTGTTAAATTTGTATTGCTGTTGTTACACAATGGATGACTTATACAGCTGTACTTAGTAACCAGCTAATAGTGGCAAACATTAATGTTTGTTAATAGTGACTAACACTAGTGTAAGCTAACAGTAGCTAATGGTAGTGTTAGCTAACTGCTGAATCTGTGCTGCTGTTCTTTTATTGTTCTTATACCATTGATACCAGATACAGCTGCAGTCGTAGCTCACTTACTAACTAACTAACAGTAGCTAACAGCAGCTAATGGTAGTGTTAGCTACCTAACAATAGTGTTGGCTGTCACCAAAACCTCTAACTCAGTGTCTTGAAGTTAAGTGTCTGTTGTAGTTGGTTGCTAGGTGACATAAACAATGATAAGCAATGTTGAACTGAGAATTTTGGACTTTGTAACCTGAGATAAAATAGGATAAAATGAGATAAGATTTGTCTCTGTAATACCAAATAGGGAAAAACCCTTTCTTAACTAAAGACTTATAATAAGAAATTTCTGCAATACAGCCTCGGAAAGACAATCTCTTTTCGTGGTAAACAATAACCAGAAAGTGCATTTGTTTTTCTGTGTGTGTGCATGAGTGTGTTTGTGTGTTATGTGACAGACAAGAATCCATCCAACACCTCACACTCCTGTCGAGGACTGCGATGTCTGTGTTTGATCAACATGCAGGAAAAGACCATTCACACCATTTCTGTTGTGGTGTGAGTGTGCATGTGAATATGTGTTAATCCTACTTCTACGACAGTGACATGTCTGAGTGACAAGTAAAATAACATGACCACAAAGCAGAGAGCTCTGCCTGAAGCTCGAAACACACACACTCAAACCTGCACACGCACACACACACACACAGATACACACAGTGAGCTGTCAGTCTCCTAGCCAATCGATCAGTGCTGACAGATACCAGATACCCCCAGAGTTTTAATTAGAGGTCCCATTAGAACATATTTACACACACAAATACACACACACACACACACACATTCAAAGCAGCTATTTTTTCTAGCTGTGGGTTCATAATTTATCCTAATTTATTCAGAAATGTAAAATGGCCACTTTAAAACTGATGGTAGCAAAACTCATACATGTGAAAAGAAAAAAACATCTACAACACCTAGCTAACACATAATGTTCCCATATAAGTCTCAGAACATTCCTCACAGGTTTCTATTTGGTATAACCCTCCCACAACATCCTAAGAACATTATGCAAATGTTTTTGATCACTGGTTCAATCCCAAAACGTTCTAATAACCACATGAAGAAAGGTAATTTTAATAATGTTTCCCCACGGTTCCCTGTAAGTAGCCTTTTAGGTAACCCTCCTACAACGTTCTAAGTGTGCTGTGCATGTGTAACTGTAACCTTTGCATTAGCTTTACAGTAGAAAAACTACATGTTGTAACACAATAGGCTAAGAAATGTTAAGGGAACATTCAATAAACCCTCCCAGAGCATAACCACAACATTACTTTTATATCAGAAAAAAATCTACTAACATCTAGGGAATGTTATGGGGGAATGTTTGAGTAACATTTCCTGAACATTCAGCTAACATTCCAAAACTGTTCTAATAATGTAACAATATAACAATTTTACGTCAGAACATTTCCCCCTAACGTCCCCTAGACGTTAGAGGGAAATGTTCAAGTAATCTTTCCAGAGTGCTCTGGAAACCTATCAGTAATATTAATTTAAAGTAGGAAAAACTTGATATTTTAACAACTGGGGAACGTTTAGGGGAAACGTTCAATAACTTTCCTGGAACATTCGACTAACTCTCCCAGTATGTTCTGGGAATGTGACAATACACTGGCTTTACATCAGAGTGGCTTCTAAACATCCAGAGAAACATCATACACAAGTGTTCAATCAACATTATTAGAACCAAAAACAAATAAGACATTTTGACAGGAAAACCACAGGTTTAAAACAATAAAATGTTTGATGGCTAAATCCCATTTAGCTGTGTCAGTGTGGGCCCTGTTGTACCTGCTGTCACAATGTCACTGTCATGACTTACTGGGACAGAACTGAGCTGTTGTGAATGTTATTAGTAACACCCACAGACAGTAAAGTAAATAGTGAACAGAGCCTCCATGACGTCACTCAGAGGTTTGTGGAGAGCTGAGGGCTTTGGATTTTTTTTTCTTTTCTGTTATTGGAATTAAAACAGTACTTATAAAACAGTACCAATGCATAAATGGTGCCTGAACTGATACTTTTCTTTAAAAAGTCGTACAAAATGAAGGTCAACAACATGAAAGAATAGCTTTTTTAAATTGTTTAAGCAAATTTGGACTTGAAATTTAACAATATATTAGCTGCTAACTGGCATGGATACAAGTGGTCGAGCATGGTGCATCTCTCTCCTTTAGACGCAGTTGTTTTTAAACATTTGTCGGACGTCCCTCCTGGTGTTGGAACCATTTCGAGTGAAACACAGCCTCACCTTGGCCCATTTAGCTTGGCATTTTGACTGTGTTAAGGTAGCTGCTAGCTAAGGGTTGGCTACTGCTAGAGGCTGATTGCTGCCATTATTTTAACTAGCGGTTCGGTGATGCATCTGCAACATCCACATCAGAGAGCCACTATTTTAATTGACAGCTCAGGTGTGAGGCACCGTAATCTATGCTGTGATTTGGCTCGGTAGGTGCCATGTTGGAACCAGGTTATGGTACGCAACTATAGTCATGCATGGGGAAATCAGCTAAAGAGACAAAAACCATTTTTTGTACCAGGTTGCAAACATGTTTATTTCTGCTGTAAATTTGAGCTTTTTAAAAAAAATAAATAAATAAAAAAAAAAAAAATTGGGGGGCTTTTATGCCTCTAATTCACAGGACGGTTCAAGATATGACAGGAAAATGGGAGAAAGAGGAGGGAAATAACACCCAGCAAAGGGCCATGGGCAGGAGTCAAATTCACTGCTGCTGCAGAGGACTCACAGCCTCAGTGCATGGGGCAAATGCTCTACGAACTGAGCTATCAAACCACTGCATTTAGACATTTTGATATGGAGGTTTATGGGGATTTACTCATTTTTGGAACCAGTTTCAAGTGGTCATTTGAAAGACTGCAGTCTTTTGGTGCTTGAGCACTGACTTAATTTTACAGCCCTGGAGGATGCCGTTTAGTAACACCTGAGCTTTTCCTGCTATGACAAGTCAAGATGTCTGCTGTGAAAAAAGCTCTATAACCACTGAGCGATCAGGATGTGCTGATCACACCTGCTTTAAAAACAGTAAGATGCAGGAGGTAAGAAGCGAGCGGAGCTCCCTGCTGACTTCCTCGCCTGCTGACAAACTTCCTGGATTAGACTGAAACGAATGGCACCTGAGTCCTCCTGAGCTTTACTCACACAAACACACTAGTATAAACACACACGCGCGCAAGGACAAACACAGACACATGAAACCAAACATTTTTGATGACTTGCTATTTAGACATTCACTGTCAGCTTTGTTCTTCCCCCTCAGTCTGCAACTCTGGGAGTCCCCTGGAAGTGGACAGACAGGCGCACAAAACACATGCACACACTCGCACGCACACACACATATACAACATGTGTACAGCACCAGGGGAAATCCCCTGTAGCTGGGGACTGTGTGTTTCACTGTGGCCCCTCGCATGGAGCATCCGCTTGAGGGAAGAGTGTGTGGGGGGTTGGCCTAAATGTCAAAGGTAAAAGGTGTCGAGGCAGAGAAATGGAAACATGCAACAGACCCACTCACACAGACTGATCTCAGAGTAGAGGAGGGGGAACCCCAACTCTCTCCCAAACACAACACAGACAAAAATATCACTCTTAATGTTTCTTTCCACAGGATTGATGCTGTTTATAGACACAGCCAACTGTGAAAAGACAGATGGAAATGACAAAATAAAAACCATCTGCCAATGTGTCAAATCAAATCACTCATCTCTTTGCTATGACCTTAGTCGGGTTGTTGTAACTTTTAATGATCATATCTGTGTTATTTCATGATGGTGGGGCGGTGACCTGACTTTTTGATATATTGCCACAGTTGAAATTGTACCATGTTCACATTATTGTGTTAACTAGGCTGTTATGAGTAATTGTGACACATTTTGACACATAACCACACAGTGACTGCGCAGTCACTTTCGTAACCACCATCAAATATTATGACCCCAGGATTTTGGAAATTTTGAGGTTGTGAAGTCCAAAGACCCCCAACAAAACCCCACCCACTGAAAAAATGCCACCAAACTAAACC
>JAJHUR010096524.1:0-13501 GCA_027495735.1 Lutjanus campechanus
CAGTGGAAGAGATCCACACACACACACACACACAGAGGGAGAGAGGGGGAGAGAGGGCCATGCACAGACACTCAGCCGCTTTGTAATCACCGTCGTCGCTCTCTCTCTGTGTGTGTATGTGTGTGTGTGTGTGTTTTCAGTGTCTCCTCCACCGAGCATGGACTGACCAAATCCCTCTCTGGATGATTTGATGGGGCTGCTCAGAGTCATGATGCCGCCCAAGTTGCAGCTTCTGGCGCTGCTGGCGTTCGCAGTGGCCATGTTCTTCCTGGAGAACCAGATCCAGAAGCTGGAAGAGTCCCGGGGAAAGCTCGGTGAGTTTTGAAGGGCTGCGAGCCCCCTCCACCAAGGAGCACCACACGGGCTCCTTCTCACGGGGGGGCAATAATCAATCTGTGCATCAATCTTTGTTGTGTGCGTTTGGGTCAATAAGAAGCAGCACCTAATGCTTCTTCTTATGGCTCAGACAATGGCACACACAGTTTAGAAATGTGGATCTGGGAGCTGTCCTGCTGAACTCTGCACGACTGTGAGACCAAAAGGTTGAGCTATCCCAAATATAGGCATAAAATTACAGGTGATGTCAACCTGTCATCCTTATCTGTGCAATGCAGTGTGAGATTGAGGAGATGCTGCTGTCCTCAGCCTGTGACAGAGAGTGAGTGTGTGTGTGTGTATATATTTGTGTTCTTCCTTATGGATTAATCTGACAGTTAGTTGCTGGAATAAGTGATTAATCATTTGGTCTATACAATATCAGAAAGCTTTGGAAGCCCAAGGAGACATCTCTGTATTTGTTTTGTAAAACCCAGCAGTCCAAAAACCTAAAGATATTCAGATTAAAGGGATATTTCAGCTTATTTGATGTGGGGTTGCACAAGGTATTTATCGATTGTCTGTTTATTACCTACAATAGATAAGGGTTGATACAGCCCCAGTTTGGAGAAGCAGAGAGGAACACAAGCACAGAATCTAAGCTGTGAACAGGGTCTGCAAGAAAAGGTGTTTAGCCCCTGAAAAAATGTCCACTTCAAAGAAAATCAATATCGGTTTAAAAAACATGAATTTCCCCCAAGGGGATTAATAAAACACATTCTTCTTATTGTTATTATTCTTAAGTGTTTGTTATATTTAAAATATTTTCACTCCTACTGCAGTGTAAGGCTCTCCAAACCAACCAAACTCCATAGGAGAAATCAGTCATTTTTATCTTGCAGAACACAGGAGTTTCTGGTCCACTTCTGCCTCAATCTGTTAGTTAGTTTGTGTTATTGTGTGACTTAGGTGTTACTTAGGATAGTTCATATACACCAAAGTCACACAATAATACAAGGAACCAGCCAGAAGCTCAGCAGCTCCCTTGTTCTGTGTAGTAAAATTACTGTTTTTCCTTAAGGAGTCTGGTTGCTTTGGAGACAGCACTATTCGACTTGCATAACAGTGGTTTCACATTGGAAAGTGGTGTAAACATACTAAATATAGCATACATTTAAACTGATAGTGATAGTTTTTTATTTTGGTGGATATTTTTTTAAGTGGCAAAAATATCTTTAGTTGCTGACCTTGTCCACAGCAGTTCATTGCCTCCAATACTCCTCTCTGCTTCTCTAAACTGGGGGTGTGCTGACTGTAATCTACTGCAAATCCTCATTTTTGAGAAGCTGGATCTGGGGGAATGTTAGGCGATATTGGTTAAATGATTATCAAAACAGTTGCAGAATTTCTGTCAGTTGATTAACTGATTTTTCATCTTTAGTACTTACTTGAAATTCAGTTGAGAACCCAGCAGCTAATCTGGAAATACAGGGTATGTTGTGTTGTGGAGCTGGAGTCACACTGAAAGGTGGGACGGTCAGCGATGAATGTGTGTTATAGTGCAGTGCTCGCAGGAAACATCTTTTTTGCTTAAAGTTCAGTAATATTCATCATGCATGGAGGGGACGCCACCCTGCTGCAAATCCCCTCCCACCCCTTTACCAAACTCTTTTCCTCTGATTGAAACGTGGCCGGCGCTGCGTTCAAATCTCATTGCTATAGCTCCCATCAGGGGCTCCGTCCCAATAAAGATCTGGGACATTGCAGGATTATCTCTCTGGTGCCTCCACTGTGGGGATTTTTTTTTTTTTTTAAGGAACAGCAGAGCGGTGCAGCCGGCGTACCTCAGGGGTCCACACACACACCACCTCTTGTATCATTTGATGAGCCTGGCACCAGCTTTTTTTGTTTTTGTTTTGTTTTGTTTTTTCTTTTTCATGGTAGAAATGTTGGCGTGTTACAGGCGGGAAAGGCACAGCTTTTGATTAATAACTTTTAACAATGTTGCTGCAGTGAATTCCATTTATGTGAGGCAGTTCCAGGGTCCCAGCATTCGGATGGCTTACAGGGACACTTAATGGAACAGAGAAATCGTTAATGTTATTAGTAACACCTGTGCCTCTCCTGCTATGACAAGACAAAATGTCTGCTGTGGAAAAGGTCTATTACATTTTAACTGCTGCATACTTTCAAGACCTTGTTCTCACACACACACAGATGGATGATTAGACCTCTGCTCAGGGAGAAGTTGCGGGTATCTATGTTGGGAAATAGAAGGTCAGAAACTCTATGTATGTATAGAAAACTGTCAAACAAACACTGTGCAGATTGGGGAAGAGGTCTTATTAGCCAAATAAGGCAAAGTGTGGCTGTGAGATGGAGAGGACCGTGACTCTTGAGGGGCTGCGAAGGTTGTCAAAGCCTATTTGATGATTCCGGCTTCAACATTTTTCTTGATTAAGGTCCCGCTCCATTTAGTGTAGCAGAGCCTTTCCTCTGAGCCGACATGCACAATAGCAGCACCCTGACCTGAATGTAACTGAACCTTAATTAGTATCATCGATAACACTTGTGTTTACACCACTATTTTATGTCAAAATGGCCTAAAAAAAAAGATCTATTGTGAGAATTAGGTGTCTCTCCCAGTTTTAAAATGACAGCAAACTGTTAAATAGTGGACAGTACAACAAAGAAAACATGACATCACCTTGGCTTCCAGGATATAGTGACGGTATGTGTTTTGTCTTGTGGACCAAATGATTCATCAAGAAAATAGTCATCAGATTAACCTTTAATAAGAATTCCATCAGTTGCAGCCTGAATTAAGATCAAACTGTTGCAGATTAATCTTATATCGGTCAACAAATCGATGAATCGTCTGATCTTTTCAGCGTTCAACACTTTTGCTTGATTAATGTCTTGACTTTGGAAGTGATCATCCTTTTTCATGGCAGCCATATTGATATGAAATAGTAAGGAAAGCACAGCTGTTACCAATGATGCTAATTAAGGTCCCGTTCCATTTAGTGTAGCAGAACCTTTCCAGTGAGCCAACATGCACAATACAAACACCCTGAATCTGACCTTTTTAGTAACACCTGTGTTTACCCTACTATTTTATATCAATATGGCTGCTGTGAAAAATGTTTCAGCACTAGTTAGGGACTTAAACAGTTGATGTCATGCCACTTTTACTGCAACTAGAGCTGAAACAATTGGACGAATTGGCAAAAAATTACTGAAATTAACCATTTTGAGCTGTAAATTTTCAAGCAAAGATTACAACGATTCAATTGAAGTTTCTCAAACGTTAATATTTGTTACTTTCCTTTGTTTGTGTTAGTTAACTAAGTACCTGGGAAGTAAGATTAAAAACTCGACACTTGACTCAGTCAGATTTGAAAGTGTGGGTGCTGGATCCTTACTGTAGCTCACATTATAAACATTAAGACACGTCTTCAGACACGACTCCTCCCCCTCCCCCTGTTAAGTTACAACATATTTGTTGTGCTGCCTGTGGTGATCCATAATTCATTCATTCATTCCTCACCTGTGCGCATTTATTGTGAAATTGCCATTACACGCGGTCAAATCACACAAGGAATTTAAATATGTTATATGGGAAATTCTCTGGCACTGTGTTGACCATCAGCGAATTTAATTGGCTACAAAAGTAATCGTAGAAGTTTAAAACCGCCAATTCTGCCGCCTGCCAGTAGCCGAGTAATAGACAGACTTTGTCAGATGAGTCAATGATGAGCCCGTGTTGGTAGGTTTCCAGACCAGATTGTGAATAAAAATAGTTAACAGTCATCTTAATTGAATAAAGTATCCCAGCTGAGTTTTCACACGATGGAACAATCCGGGGTCCTGGAGGTATAGATGGCTATATTGGCCTGTGACATGGTTTACTGCTGCTGTAAAGGGCTATACTTTACACCCAGTGAAAATCCAAACTCTCCTGGGCTGCGCACACACACAGAAATACACACACACACTCTCCCGATGCTGAAACAGAACCTGAGAGGCCTTTCCCCTGACTGCCCACCACCACGAGAATCTGTTGACTTGGCAAAAAGCGCTCTGATGGATGACTGGACCAAGCAGACGTCTGTATACTGGAGCTCTGAATTATGTGCTGCATAGCCAAATAGTTGTGACTGAGGCTTTCACAGCCACGATGCTGACAGACAGCCACAGGGCCGGTCACATTACCAGGTACGCCTGCTGTAGGTCCATCTGTGCAACAATAAAAACCTGCCTAACAACCACAACAAGGACAGGTGGCGTCCAAACCCAAATTAGATCTCCATGAATGACTCTTGCGTGATAAATACAAGAGTCGGGGGAGGGGGGTGCAGAAGCTCTATATGTTACCGTCCTGTATCATGTTTTCACATGTTAACAATTAACTTAATGTGGGATGGAATGACCGGCGCCCAGTCCTCACAGCGTGGGATCCTATCGTCTGACACGCGTTTGAATCATTTCCCCTATTAGACACCTCCTGCAGGGCAAGACAAGCTGTGATTTGCTTCCAAGCTAATCGTCGTCCCAAGGTTTCGCTGAGAAGTCTCCTGCATTACAATCATGCCGCGATGCAGCTGTGTGTCCTGCTGTGGGCCTAATCCATTATTCTGACAGTATTTCTCTCCGGCTGCTCACCGGCGCTGCTGCCGGCTGGGTCAACAGTAACGCAGGCTGACTGTGCGGGGATGGATAGATGGAAGGAAGAATGGAAATAGAGTTTCTTTAATAAAGAGCCGCGAACGGGGGACTCAAGGCCACTTTCCCTGTCAGGGTTGCCATTAACTCCCTCCCAGTTCAGGCAATTTCAGACACTCACCTTGAAGGATTTCATGCAACTTTATACAGGAATGTCTGTCTCAGACTTCAGAATAACGCTCATTGACGTCAGACGGGAGACAAATGCCTCAATTCGATTCAGCCGTGATTAGATAACCAGCCCAGAAAATTAGATCAGTTTAAGACTTGAAGGCAACCCGGACTACTTTTCTCAAGTCTTTTTAAAAAAACGGCACCTAAAACCCCAAAACTGAAAACAATCATCATGTCAAGATATGTCAATTCTCTTAAAGATTAAGACCCTGGTGAGTCATTTCTACGTGCCAAAAAGATGATCATTTGGACATTGATATTCAAATAATAGCCTATACTTTCAGATGCTTATCTTAAAGGATTTCACGCGGCTTTATTGTGAAGTCTGAGCCTGACATTCCTACAACAATAATGTTTCATTGACGCCGGCCAGGAGATTAATGCTTGAATTTGATTCAGCGGTAATTAGATAACCAGTCCAAAAAATATTTTTTGATCAGTTGGTTCAAAATGAAGCCAACTCACTTCTCCCAAATGTTTTTAAACGGCCAGAAGGATTTTTGAGAACAACCGAAAAGAATTATCACATCAAAGTAAAACTGTGTTAAGTGTCTCAAAATTAGCACCCAGTTTGAATGATTTGCACTCGCCAAAAATATGAACATCTTAATGCAGGGGGATCATGTGGACTTTTCTCGGGAAATTAATTCAGATAATATAATTTCCTCGTTTAATCTTTTCTCCGTGCGGATTCATGCGGCGCTGCTTGTTTTTTAAGCGCAAAGCCGACACTTGTGATGAAGTCAGACTCACTTCCATAGGCAGAGACATCATGTTCTCTCAGAATAAGCTCTGCAAAGACGATAATTCGGAACACCAGTGTGGTGTATTGTGCGAAATATTTTTGTTAAATTAATACCAGTCACCATTCGCTTTCAGCAAGGGTTCTGAAACAGCATTCTTTTGAATGATTCCTATCTTTTCTGGCTGAAAGCGTGTTTATTATACAGCTGAGTGCACCGTTATTTGTGTAACATCTGTCCTTGCTACCTGCTTTTATAGATTCAAGCCATGCTGAACTTATTTCCTCAGGGAGAATATTCATAAACACGAGGAAAAACCTCGGTTTTCATTCCAGGAATCCCAGCTTATCAGCAGCTTTTCTACCCCTTTTTTTAAGCTTGAAAAATCAGTTGGTAACAGAACTTGCAGCCATATGTGGGAGGTTAATTCTAGAGGGCATCTATGGTATACTGAGAGCTGCGTAAATAGAAACGTTGCTTATAAAACTGTCACCTCGTGGCCCTAGTAACTGGAGCAAACGACCTCCTCACCCTTTTGCCCTGCAGGCCATGCGAGGGCTGTGTGTCACCTAGCAGGACAGCAGACATTCAGAGACTTCTCTCCCCCCAAGCATCACCGCCTTTTATCTGCTGGCCGTTATTCAGCCTGATTAAAGGAATTCAATTTCCATCTGTTGCGTGGTGATATTTAGTTCCAGACACAAGCGGCTCTGTGATGAGCTCCGAGAGAGAAGAGAGATGCTGTTGAATGCAGAAGGAGGAAGAGGATGCATGCGCCCATTGTCAAAGTGTTTGCAGAGCCTGACGCAAGACTTTTAAGCATTCATTTGTCGCCACAGCCCGTCGCTCCCGGGCTTGGGTTTGAATTTGGCTTTGATTGTCATGCCAGGCGCTCGCAGCCTGAAGCCCACCCTCGCGTTTCCGCCGCCGAGGGACCTGGGCATCCGATCGGCAATTTGCTCTTGAAAGGACATTGGTCAGGCATCGCTAGTCTGTCCTCATGCACAGACCACGTGGACTCTCATTGGACGACTTCATACCTTCTGGCTGCCCTGCTCCTCAGAACCCTGCTGCACATCAGTCACACTGTCACCGACGAAGACCTTGAGCCGCAGTTGCGTTTGAAATATTACTTTATTGATGGTCCAAGTGTCTACCTGGTTCCTTTCACTCCTACACATTTGTCAAGTGTGTGTGTCAACCGGTGTCTGTGACTCACTCAAAGGGTTCCAACACCAAACGGCGGCTTCCGTTTGAAGCTAATTGGTGACACATCGGTGGCACTCAGCTAGACTGAGCCCCGTGTCTTTTCTACAACTCCAAGTGCAAACCTCAACCTCCTAAAAGTGTAACCTCCCCGCATTTCCTCCTCTCGTTGCGCCTTTTCTGCGGACACGGCACTCAGATCCCCTTTGAACTCTCCCTGACACCCCACATCTCTGTATTTAGCTTCCCTGGGGAGAATAAAGTCTGCATGAGTCATTTGCTTTCACTCTGCACGTTGGCATCTGTTACCGTAAGCAGCCGGTAGTGTCTATCGCCTGGACCTGCCTGCTCTGAAACATGCCATTTGAGCGGCTAATGGAGAGGAGCCCACAGCGGAGATGGGCGTAGGTGTCGGGGATGGATTTGTTGTGGGAGGTGGGGAGGAAGAGTGCTAATGGTCATACTGGGCTTTTGCTGTATTGTTAGAAGCAGGCTTTGATTAGGCCCGAGGATTTATGGCCCCTGGCGCGCACTCTGTCCGACAGGGAATGTGTTCCTGCAAAGTGGCGCAGCGTTTGCAGCTGTAGCAGGATGACAGACAGGCTAATCGGGGTGTTATGGACGGTTTCACACCCTGGATGTAATTGGAGGCCGTTCTAGAAGAACACCCCGCTCCAATACCACCCATCACTCCCCTCAGCTGGCCTCCCCCCAATATTCCCTCCCCACCTCTTCAAGCAGACACACTTTCTCCTCCCCGCCATCTCCCCTCCGTCTTCATTTCTTCCCGTGTCACCACTGGGCAGAGGTATCAGTTCGCTCAAAACCAAAACCCACTGCAGGCCGGATTATATTGACTGAACTCATGGGGACAAGTGGAGCTCTGACTGATGGCTGATGAGATATTATTTAGTTGAAGCGATAAATCAGACGTTGGTCAGCAAACCGTCCAGCACAGATGCTCAGAGTGAACATTGATCCTGAGCGCTGCGCTGATGTGACTTCTCCTGATATGTGGTCTCAGAAATTATCAGCTTTTCATTCCCCACAAGCCATTTTAATGAAGATAAAAGCTACATGATCAAATTTAGACTCTGCGGGACTCACGCCCCGCCATACCTGGTTGACACATGATGGAGCCTGCGGTTGTAAACACGTGACAGCAGGTGTCAGTTCCCTCTCCGCAGAGTTAGCAGGGTGTCTTTTTCTCTCCATCACCGTTCAGCTCCTCCTCTGACAAGGGAAACGGGGAGCAGCTAATAAACCTCTGTCATGATTATAACTTAAAATGACAGTACTCTCATCCAGCTTCTTCTGGATCAATACTTGTAAACAACTTCTTTATTTGCGTGCTGAGTCTCCTTTGTGATATTCAAATCCCTCTTGTGTTTTACTAACCCCATTGGATGAGCGCCTGAAAAGAGACTATCCGCCGCTGGCTTCGGAAATAAGGTGCTATCAAAGGAGGAGGAAGTGTGGAGGGAGGAGGGGAGGGTGAAATGAAAAAGATGATTTAATTTTCATTGCGACACAGAAATATTTAAAGCCTCGGCTTGTGAAAATCATAAGCCCCTGTGGAAAAAAAAAAGAACAAAGAAGCCTGCAGCATTTTTACAACCAATTTCATCAGAGCACAGAGGGATAAAGGAGGAAGGAAGGTGGTCGAGTAGTGCTGCCCTTCTTCTTCCTCAGCCCCTGGTTCAACTTTGCTCCCGTTAGCTGTAGAGTTAGCTCGTTGAGCTGCCTTTATCTCGTTTTCCTGTAAGACCAGGCGTCATCGGGGGCAAACTGTTATAGTAGGGCTGGGTATTGTACAAAAATTTTCTGTACTGATACGTTCACTTCGATACCAGGTCCTGAATAACACTTTTTTTAGTACCAATTTTTATAAAATCCATTTTAAGAAAAAGAAAATTGCATTACACATTATGGTACAATTACTAACTTCAAAGGAGGAAGTTGTTCAAAGGCCTGTGAGCAGCTGAGAAACTGTTTTTACTCCGTTCTCACTCTCAAATGGAATATTTGTTCAGTACTGGACTACATAAAAAATATTAGTGACTGTCAAGGAATATTAATAGAAGAAGAAGATACCAGAGGGTACTGGGAAAACAGTGTAATAGTGGGGGGTATCAGGGAAAACAGTGGAATAATGGAGGGTATCGGGGAAAATAGTGGAATAGTGGGGGGTACTGGGAAAACAGTAGATACCCTGGGTTGCTTGGAAAATACTGAAAAACTGGGGAAACTGGGAAAATACTGAAATACTGGAGGGTACTGGGACAATAGTGGAATACTGGAAGGTGCTGGGAAAAAAGGGGAATAACAGGGGGGTACCAGGAAAGTAGTGGAATAGTGGAGGGTATAAGAAAACCAGTGGGGTAACGGGAAAACAGTGGAATACTGTGGCGTACCAGGAAAATAGTGGATACCCAGGGATACTGGGAAAATACTGAAATACTGGAGAGTACCAGGAAAATAGGAGAATACCCGGGATACCTGGGGGGTTACCGGGAAAATAGCGAAGTATTGAGGGTACCGGGAAAACCGTTAAATGCATGTGTTACTGGGAAAACAGCAGAATGTCACAGGTGGTTAAAAAACAAACAAACAAACAAACAAAAACAATCCCTGTCCCTGGTTGTAACATAGCGTAAAACAACATCTACGGCGTGTGACATTAGACAGCCGACGATCGGCATTATTAGATCTCGGTTCGAGCGTGCTGAGCGCTTAATGGCTCGCTGGCGCTGATGAAATTTACTCCTTAGGTTTCAAAATTTGGTACCGAATGACGAGGCGATTTTAAATTCTCAAAGTATCGAAGTTCGGTACCCAGCCCTGCTGTAAGGTGGTGCTACTACACAGTTTTCACTCTCCACCTCTTTTCTCGTCGTCTGTGCCTCCTTTCCTTTCCCTTCTTTCTTTATTTCTTTCTTTCTCTCTTTTGTCTCTTTGCATGTCTCTCTTTCCCTCTCCTCTGTGTGCCAAATGGTGTGAGCGGCTTTGCCAAATTGCGTGAAATTCAGCTTGAAGTTCATTAGACAGAATACAGATACACACACAGTACACAGCTGTGTCGTGTGTGTGTGTGCGTGTGTGTGCAGCACCTTATTAAAGAAGTATCTGGGTTGCTGAATATTCAGCTCCCACACTCAGACTGTCCCCTGCTGAGTGAGGATCAGTAGATTTATGTGTGTCTGCATCTCTTTCTCTTTTTCTCCGGTGTTTGTGCTCTTTCTCAAACACAAACACACATCGACTTCTGTTCTGTTAGTAACACTACACACAAAGCCGATTGATTAAGTGTTTGTTTTTTTTATTATTATACTAGTGTCTGTATCTATTCTCTCCTGTGTCTGACTAATATTAATGATGCAACACTCCAGATCTGCTGCTGATTCCAACCTTGTTAAACAGACTGGGTATCAGCCAGGCAGGATTGATCAGCAGTAAATACTGTGTCTTTGTCACTACAAAATTACAAAATTGTAAATGCAGTTTTATAAAACTTCTGGAACAACATAATTAAAGTTTGAATCAAAATAATGTTGCTGTAGTAACGTCTTTACTCGTTTGGGTTGCAACTAACAATTACTATTCATTGATTAGTCTGCCAGTTACTTTTCAGATGAACCCGTTTATCTTTTAGTCCAATAAATCTCAGAAAATGATGCATATGCCTAC
Source organism: Lutjanus campechanus (assembly GCA_027495735.1). NCBI lineage: Eukaryota > Metazoa > Chordata > Actinopteri > Lutjaniformes > Lutjanidae > Lutjanus > Lutjanus campechanus. Next base: position 10,851 of record JAJHUR010096524.1, read on the forward strand.
CAGTTTCCAAGAGCCCATTGTGATATCTTTTCACTGCTTGTTTACTCAATTTAAACTGACTGAGCGCTTTTACATACATTTATATTAACCTAGCTAATAACACTTAATGAGAGTGGTATTGATTTGTGGCTTAAAGGACCAGTTTGTAGGATTTAGTGACGATGAGCTTGCAGAATTACAAACGTCTCGTCTCACCCTCCTCTCTCAAGCATGAAGGAGAACCTACGCTGGCTGCAAAACTCACACCATATGCAAAAGTCCATATCTTGATCTAGGGTTTGGTTTGTCTGCTCTAGGCTACTGTAGTAAAAGGGGCGGTGCAACACGGCGACCTCTGTGGAATAGGATGTCTATAGATATAAACCACTCATTCTAAGATTAACGAAAACACAACGATTCTTATTTTCAGGAGATTATGCACTGATGAAAACATACTTATTACTGAATATTATATTCTATTTTTTTTGCCATATTCTGCCAATAAACCCCCATAAATCTTGCAGACTGGACCTATAAATATGAATAAATTCAGAATAAATAAAAAAAAGGCAAGCATGCTGCTTAGCTAGCACATTCTCACATGTAAACCAGAAGATAATGATTATTTTTCTATAAAAAGCTCCACCAAACACAGGTAGGGCATCCTCTGTGCAGCCTAAATTGTCAAACCCTGGTGCCTACATTACCCACAATGCAACTTGACTGTCAACAGCTTGGTTGGAGGTTCAGTTGTGTTATGCTAATAGCTGCTAATGTAGCCTTGAGATGTTAGCTTCAAGCAGACATGAGGAGTGGGCTGCAGACGCCTTTCCAACTCCACAGTCCAGTTTCTTTCTTTTTCAAACTTGTCGTCTCCAAGTGACATCACTTGAGGCAATTCATCAGATTTTGTGCGGCTCCATCTGGAGGCTTTATGCAACTTTTTTCACAAAAGCGTTAGTATTCCTGTTTGCTACGAGTGTGGCATGTATCAAACATATTTTTCTAATTTTAGAGCTTCTCTCATGTGGATTGTGGTGGATGGAAAGTGAAAGAGATTTTTAGTGAGTAAATCAAAGTGGTGTGTGTCACATTACAGCCTCATGTGACCTTACACACAAGAGGAATGATCCAAATTAGTTCCACATAGTGACGGGGGGGACTGGTAGCATATCAGTACTCAATGTCTACCAAAATCCTTCATTTTGTCAGCAGAATGAGTATCTCGAGAGTAAAAGTGGGGCCTGTTCATTGTATCACAGTGATCGTCTGACGGCAAACACGCAGCACCACATCCTCGCTGGATAGATGGCCTGCAGATGCTAAATATAATGAGATGAGAGAAAAGAAGCAGAGAACTAAAGAGATGAAAGGCGCACAGATAAGCAGCAGAGATGAAGCGATAACAAGTTGAACTGATCTCGTTGCAGAGACGTTATGTTTAACGCCACTCTCGCTCAATAGCACGTTTCTGTGTGGGACAGATTCTCTGCGGTGTTCACCTGTCCCTCCCACTCATCATTAAACCTATGAATAGCTGGCGTCTGCTCCGTCTAATAGAGTGTGGAGTTTTCCCCGGACTCCTATATATGCATTATTAATTATCTGTTACAGGGCCGAGAGACGGAGAGGCAAAGGGAACATCGGATATCTGGGTTGTAGCTTGCAACCAGATCTGCACTGTTATGCAAACATTGTTTGTTGTTATATTAGTGATGAGGAAAAACTTGCACTTCTAGTCTATCTTTGCTTAAATCTTCACCATGCAAATGTTGGCTGCCTGGCCCTCGGCTAAAAGACAGCCGTGTGTTAGTGTATACAACTCTGCAAGCTTGTAAATCAGATGTTGCAGGAGGCAAAGCCTGCGCCTCCATTGCACCTGTTTCTGTAGTGACAGAATAATGTGAAAGATATTATGTGTCTCAGAGTCTTGTTGCAAAAAGATAATCAAATCAGTTTGGAATAGATGTCTTTAAATCTGACCGAGGTAATGTGACTGTTTCAACTAGTGTTTCACAATCATGTCTACTTATCATTTAAGTCAACCAATGGAAGCAGTGTAGCTGGATGTAAAGACGGGGCTCTCGGTCGGAGGCAGAAGTGTTCAAATTGTGCAATACAGATTTGATATAGAAAGTAGTGTTCATCACGATGATGATAATGTCGTCGTCGGAGAGGTTCCCTTGTTGACTGTATAAGGAAGTGCTGTTCCCTCACAGAGAAGCCGACTTGCTCAAGCGAGTAGCTTAGTCATTGCTGCCTGCTTCCCATCGCCGCTCTGGAAGATCTGGCTCCCAACACCCACACAGGGAGCAGGCGTGGTATTGACCTGAGCAAAATGAATTTCCCTTTGTGGGTAATAAAGGATTCCAATCTAATCTAGTTTAATCTATGCAGATCGGTTCTCACATCGCTGCCCTGCGGGCCTCCAAACATGCATCCTGGGTTAAAAGTGTCCTTGTCTCCGCACCGCTAGTTGTTTTCAGCCACTGGAGCTTGAAACGGAGCACGATTGGCCGGACTAGTTATAGTAATAATAGACAGGACGTGGAGACGTAATGGTGCAATAACCAACAGCAACAGCTTCTTAATTTTCTCTCCCGAGTGTGAACAACGTAACTTCGTTAGCAATTCCTGACTTATTGCAGCTCTGAGGGGATTTAAATCATTCA
>JAJHUR010096525.1:5980-16813 GCA_027495735.1 Lutjanus campechanus
AACTAGCTAGTGCTGATTAGGGATTTTAAATGTACGGACGCCTATTTCTGCCAGTGTGAACTTTTTGTAAGTAAAGAGAAACTTGATTAAATCATGACGTTATTCAAAATGATCAGTTAATATCCCAAGATGAGTAATTAAATTACAATAATGGGAATCACAAAATAATGAGTTTGTATCTCACATTATAGTATCTCAGAATAATGAGTTGGTGTTTCAAAATAATGGACGGATCGAGTTAGCATCTCGCAAAAATGATTTCATATCCCAGAATGAGTAAGCATATCACAATGAATTATTTAAAAATAATTTGTTAGCATGTCAAAAATAATGAGTATGTCAAAATAGTGACTTGGTGTCAAAGTCACTGAGAACATTTCACTATTTCGAGATTAGTGAGTCATTCTGAGGTTTCTCCTTATTTTGAGATATTCAGACATTCTGAAATAACAAGTCATTTTTATGAGAAACTGTCTGACTACAATGACTTACAGGGTCTTTTTTCATCACAATAGCGGAAATGTGCTTCCACAAAAATGTCTTTTATTTGCTTATTTTTGTCTACTCACAAACCTTTTAATCATTATTTCCTTGGAGCTGCTGAGCCGTTTTTTGGTCCTCCTCATCCTCCTCCCATCAGAAGACTCCCCTCCAGAAACCCTCCCACATTTTTGTATGTTTGCGCCTCAGATGACATCACAGCTTTAAATATTCCCGTTGCTTCTTCCCACCCGTCCTCCTCATCATCCTCAGCCACTACTCACCCAACATAAAGAGCCTCACGGTCTAACGATGTTTTAGTAGCTTTAGCCAGGATTAAGTTATATATCAGCGTTTAAACAGCTTGTATCTGGCAGACACCGCTGCTGCCTTCTATCTAAAGAGACTTTTGTGCTCTCAGCACCGTCAGCCGGGTCCTCCTCGGGGAGAAAAAGCGCCTACTGGGCTTCAGTGCGGAAAAAAAGAGAAGGTGGAGAAGAAGAGGACCGAGCTAAGTCGGGCGTGGTAGCGAGAAAAAAACTCATCTTTGTGAGCAAAACTTCAAGTAGTAGCAGCAATAATGTCGCTGTCTGTACCGCAGAACGGAGTAAAGGCGGACAACGAGCCCGTTATCGAGCTGTTTGTAAAGGTAAGACCGCAGCACGAGCCGCATGGGAGAAGTTTTACATTGGCTGTTTCACTCACGGTGGTGTCTAAATTTGATAGAAGAAGCTAGAAACAGATTTCTTGTCGCATTAAGTTTCATTTTGAAGGTTTAGGTCCATAACCTTCAGTGCCGCTGTGGCCATGTGGAGCCTGCAGTGTCACCAGCAGCAGGGCGGATGCAGCTTTTCTCCCCCCATCGTGGGGAAAGAGGAGCCTGCTGCCATGCTGGAAAACTGGGCGCTAATTCGTTAACAAAAGCTTAGTAGTTGTGGTCTTTCCAACACTGTAACATCTGCTCACATGCTGCATTTGCATTTTCATGCTTGTAGGTTGGTTGATAAATGATATAGCGCAAAAAAAGTGATAGATTATATTGGAAGTACATAGGTTCTGTCTGTTCAGCCATTAATGGATACTGGAATAGATTAAAATCAGCCATTTGAATGTGAAGTTTGGTGTTTGGGTCATCCTGTCAGTCTGCCATCAAAGGTCTCCAATAGTGTTGCGGTGCTGTTGTGTTCAAGGTGCTCCAAGTTTACTTGAATTCATAGCTGCAAGGATAAATGTATTTGTTGTCAACTGTTAAATTAATTGGAAACTATTTTTATGATGATTAATTGTTTTGGTTTTTTGACAATTCTCTGATTCCAACTTCTTAAATGTGAATTTTCTTGGTTTCTTTACTCCTCTGTGACAGCAAACTGGATATCTGTGGGCTGTAAACAAAAAAGACTTTTGATGATGTTATCTTGAGCTTTGATAAATACTGATTAACATTTTTCAGCATTTTCAGATGTTTTATGGTGGGTGGTGTTCTTGACTGGATATTTACCATTATTGTTTTATTTTCTGCACAATTCATCATATTTAGTCATTGTGATAGATTAGGGAGCTTAATGGACTGTCTTCAGATAATTAATTTTTTTATGATATCGGCTCTACAGCACAACTGCCTTCCCTAAAACTGTAATTATGCATCATTTGTCTCTGCCTCAGCAGTGACGATGGTGATGGTAGGTGGAGGGTTGTGAATGGCTGTTTTCCTTTCTTCAGCCTGCTGCTTTGCAGGGCGGGAAAATGGCAGAGGAAAGAAAAAGGGGGAGTGTGGGGCTGGAATAGGGGGACCGGGGGGGTCATCATGGGGTCCTGAATAGACTGGAAAAGAGTGTGGGTGATGGTGCAGAGGGGTGCCACTGAAAAGAAGAGCAAATGCTTTTTAGCAATGGTGATGGTGCCGCCTTGGAAAAAACATTAGCAAATGCTACACATGAGATTATTGACTTGAAAGAGAGGTTTATATGCAAATCTGCTTAATTTACTTTTATTCAAATAATGTATTTGTTTAACTGCTAGCTTAAGCCAGTAAAAGCTATATTCTTTACAGTAGCTGGGAATTTGTCTTCCAGTTTTGCAGACTAGAAATACAAAACAACTCTATCCTACTTGTGTTGTTCCTATTGACTATTTAAAGGTGTAGTTCAGTGTATTAACTTCAATAGGTGGGGGTCAGCACAGTCCCACTTTGAAGAAGAAGAGAGGAGCACCAACACTGAATCTAAGTAATGAACTGCTGTGGATCAGCAGCAAAATGTATTTTAGACACTTATAAATAGGTAAACCCAAAAAACTTAATATTAGTTTAATACTCTCTCCAAAGTTTGGGAGTCTGGTTTCTTTGGAGGGACTGATATTTGGCTTAGATAACAAAAGGCTGTTGGACAGCAATATAAAGCAATGTAAATATTCTAAATATAGCAAACACTTGCACTGAAAGTGGCTATGATATGTTTTGCTGTTGCCCCTGTCCACAGCAGTTCATAGCTTCCGTACAGATGCTCCTCTCTGCTTCTGCAAAGTGGAGGGCGTGTCAACTTGCATCTGCTTCTACTGTAGAGGTATTGTGACAATCAATGAGTACCTTGTGCAACACCACGTCAAATGATCCGAACTATCCCTTTAAAGAGAAGCCATTGCAATGAGGTTGAGCAGCAGGCCCCACAGTGTAGAGGCAGAACAGATGGAAAACAAACTGGCCAGCACCGTTTCTCTTAACTACCTCTCACAGCCTTCAGGAGAGGTTACATCATCCCCCAGGCCTGGAAGCTTTACACATGTGGCTAACTCTTCCCTCTCAGCCCCTCCCTCCCTCCCTCCTCAGACTGTGTAAAGAACTTTCTTCCATTGTGTTCGTTTGCTCTTGTGTGTGTCTCTATCACCCCACGCATGGCTCCAGGTTATGTACCAGCGTCTGACATGTCCACATCTATTATTGATTCCGTTGTTCTCACTGTGCGGTGTTAAACACAGTCATGGGAGACAATGGCAGGCATGCAGGTTGCCATAGGCACACTGCGTCGAGCCGGGCCTCTGGGAACAGCTGATAACAAACTGTGTGTGCTCTCCACACACAGCGGTGTCAGATCTGTTAGGGCACTGCCACATATCAAAGCTGACTAATTATGCTCCCAGAACACGAGTTGCCTCTGTGTCTGTGTCTAGTGAGCAGGGACAACACTGTTTAAAGTAGCTGACTGTCCCAGTTTAGAGATTCTTTGATGATCTGGCAACTTTTCTACCTGCAGTGTTTATAGCAACGGTTGTCACATTGCTATGGGAACATTTTACATTGTGCTCACCTGACCATTGTCAGTTTATATTGCTCTCTGTTGCAAATGAGTGTGATATAATAACTTTGTAAGAAGGAGGATCGACCCTTGACCTCATCACTCAGCAGCCGATTACATATTGTTTTGCTCACATGAGGAGTAGATGGTGCTTGTGTGCTGTCAAGGGTGACTTCCCAGCATCCATCCTCCCCTGTCTGCTTGGCTTGGCACTTCCACACATCACATGCCTAAAGTGGTAATATGAAACCCTAAATCTGATGTATTTATGAGCTGTGATAGTTGAGAAATGTATCTCTGACATGCAGGCAAAAAAAATGAGTGCAGATTGCATGTAATTATGTAGAATTATTGGTTTAGGGCTAGTATTTGACTGGGACCATCCATCCACTCTGATCTGATTGAATAAGTGATTTTCTTCTTCTTCCGACACTTGGGCAGTCTTGTGTTACTTCTGCAGGATGGTGAAGTAGATTCATTGTTGTTAAAGGGACATATCTGATTTTCTGATGAAGGGTTGGATGAGGTAATTATCCATTATCAGTATATTATCAAAAGTATTTGACAGGTGACCCACCTCCAGTCTGGACAATCAGTTGTTGGATGCTCAGCAGTGTACTGCTGTGGACAGGGTCAGTGGCAAAACTGATTTTAGCCACTTCAACAAAAAAAATCCCACTTAAAGAAATCAGTATCAATTTAAGTGTACGCTATATTTCAAATATTTTCATTGCTTTACTTTTTCATCAGATGGCCTTTTCTGACAGGAAACTGCCATTCTATAGGCCAGTTACCGCGCTCTCTCACTCAGCCAGACTCCGGCAAAAGCAGTAACTCGACCTCTCAGAACACGGGACTTGCTGGTCTACTGCTGCGTTGATTGTTTAGCCTGTTTGTGTTATTGTGTGACTTTGGTGACTCCAAACTAACTTTTTAATACATCAAAGTAGGCCTGGGCGATAAAACGTTAAGTGTCACCAATTGACATGTCAACAATAGCAATGAGAATGTAGTTTGTTAAAATGTTCAGTCTTTTCACTTAAATGCATGAAATACAAACCAACACGAAAGCACATAATGAATACGACCTAGATCATGAACAGCGTGTCATATCCTTTGATAATGGAGCGTGCTACAAGTGACATGCAAACAGACTTCCTGACTCATAAGCAGCCTGTCACATCCCTAGGTGCTTTCGAGTGACACATAAAGAGCCAGTCCTTTAACAGGTGTGTTGTTTGATTGCACCATCGATGTGTGAGAAACAACATGGAGTGACAAAATGAATGCAGATTAATAATAATAAATAAAAAAAAGGATGGGTCAGCGTGCCAGTAGGAAAGTCAGACTCGGAGCAGAAACACTGCTCCTCCTAAAGAGCACAAAAATACAGCAAACTTCACCCTTTTCTGCATCCACTCTTTAGAGTGCACGATACGTTGTCAGTCACAACCTACATGATTATCGATGACTGATATGAATATTCTCTGTTGTGACTTTTTAGTTATATTGCCCAGACCTGCATTGAAGTCACACAATAACACAAACAAACTTAACAGATCTAGGCAGCAGTAGACCAGCAACTCCTTTGTTGTTCGAGGTAAAATCATTAATTCCGCCACTGGAGTCTGATTGATGGATAAGTAACAACCCCACTCAAGTAATCCAAATTATCCCTTTCATGTGCTTAATTTTCATCAAATCACTGCAAATTGTTTGTTTTCATTCAGTTTTTCACAGCTCTGAAATGAATAAAGCACACCAGTGAGTCATCCTCCAGCAGCGTATGACCTGACTGTATGACGGTGAGCAGAATACAGATGAGTGAAGAGAAACAGACAGGCTTTATCTCGACTTGTGTATGTGTCTCTAGACTGCAAGTGTGCCAAGGTCGTACTACTGGTTGCAAAGCCTTCTGCTGCCTCCAGACTTTCCACACTCCTGCCAGCAGTGACAGCAGAGCTAGTAAACATGGTGGGGAAGTGCTTTTAAGTCTGGAAGGCACAAGAGCCTGTCTGTGTTTGTGTATGTCCTTCAGCACAATCCCATGGGAGCCATGGAGATGGCCTGTGACAACATGACCGAGGTCCCAACAAAGCAGCACTTCTGTAGAGATGATCAGGGTCTACATTGTCAGACCACATGTGCAAACATATCACAATCCCCTCTCAGATATAAGTTGTTCTTCCCTAGATATGGGGGAATGTGTTCTGTGTAACACACACCATAAACTTTTAAGTGCTTTCAGGTTTATTTAAAAGACCTTGGGAGCTGCTCTTGTCATATTATGCTATCAGCTGCAACATGTGACAATCAGACTTGGGCCTTGTGATGTGCTGTTTTATGGAAACACAATGACCCTTTTCAGTAGTTACTGTGCTCTCTAGTCAATGCTGCTGGATAAAATTACATGCAAAACAAAGTGTAAGTTTATTTAAACGCTGGACACATGGTGGTAATAATGCCATGTCTTTCCAGGGAGAGTTTGGGTTACTTGAAGTGGGGGTGTATGAGTAACTTATTGATATGGCATAGCCCCAGTTGGAAGAAGGAGAGAGGAGCCGCCTGCACAGAAGCTAAGCAATGTACTGCAGTTGACAACAACAAAAGGTATTTTAAGCGCATGTAAAAGGTCCACCTAAAAGTCGGTTTAGAATATATTAGAATAGAAAAAATACTGTTATCCAAATATCACTCTCTCCAAACCAACCAAACTCTCATAGACAAAATCATTAATTGTATCTTGCAGAACGCGGGAGCTGCTGGTCTTCCTTTGCTTGTTAGTTTGTGTTACTGTGTGACTTAGGTGATTTCAGACAATCCTTTTAAAACAATGACAGCACACAATAACACAAACCAACAGACAGAGGCAAGGGTAGACCAACAGCTCCTTTGTTCTGTGAGGCAAAATTAATGATTTCGGCTATGGACTTTGGTTGGTTTGGACTTTGGTTTGGTCCATCAGAAAAGGCTGTCTGTAATACTAATGCTATTGAGGGTTTTATTTTTTTATTTATTTATTTATTTGGGTGAACTCTTTTTCAAGTGGCTAAATTACTCATTCATTGCTTAGCTTCCTTACCGGTGCCCCTCTCTGCTTGTCATAACTGGATGTGTGCCAGCTGGAATCTACTGTAGGTAATACACTGACTATGGATAAGTACCTCATACAACCCCACTTTAGATAATCCAGACAATCCCTTTAACCTGCCCGAACTGCAGACATAATTTGCTTGTTGTTTGCGCGCTGCTTTTCATCTTAAAATAAACCATTCCTCTCCTCCCTTGGGTGGTGTTCTAGGCAAGTGAGTACTGGTTTTTTATAGGAAAATCAATAGAGCAGTTAATGTTTCCCAAGTATACAGCAATGCTGCAGTCAGCATCATGAGTTAGGGGGCAAGAATTAATTGCTTGTTTTCTGTTGTAGAGTGCTGTGCTGTTGCTGTTGTTTCTGCACTGTGAATTTGCTTTTGCAGCACCTGGCGTCGTTATTGCTTCTACCATTGTTACTGTCTGGTTGACTGACTCTGGACACCGGCCAAATCGAGCTGGCAGTGTGTTATTACACCAATTTGAAGAGGGGCTTTCCAATCAATCTTTGCTTTTTTTATAGGAAGGCATATTCAGAAGTCCATATCATGTTCTTATAAGTAGATATAGGCTGGCTGGCATTCCTGCTCGTGTCTGAATAAATATGTGCTGTATAAAATCATGTTGTGCCAACATATCCTGAGGAAAGGCTGATTGCAGTCTGTTGCAGCAGGAGGAGGAAGAGCTTGTCTTATTTGCACTCCCTGACCAGGAAGTCAGTGGCTAATGAGGCATTTCTCCTATGAGCTCAAGAACAGGAAGTGAGGCCACCCTAGAACAACATGGAAATGAGACTTTTAAGATTTGATCCTAACAGTCTTTTAGTTCATAGACCGGTGTGTTTTACTTGTTAACTAATAAGGCTGTAAAGGTTACTTCAGGAATTTTAACCTGACAGATCAGGATACAGAGGGAATACGAGCCTCTGGCTCTGCCTCTGCTTCTCTGTTGCATCATCTTCACTGTCATAAGAGGTGTGTGACCCCTTAAATGAGGAGAATCTGCCCTGCTTGCTACACATGTAACTCAATCAGTCTCAACATGATCCAGTCTGCTTGTGTTTCACGTGCTGTCTTCTTCATAGCAGAGCCCACTGTAACCCAAAGTGTAATACCTGAACGTGGAGGATAGGATGACAGGGGCATCTTTCTGGACTCGTCACTCTCATCAAGGTGTACAGTGGACCTTAAAGGGATAGTTCACATTATTTGAAGAGGGGTTGTATGAGGTACTTGCCCATAGTCAGTCTATTATCTGCAGTAGATGGTGGTTGACATGCCCTCAGTTTGGAGAAGCAGCAAGAGTAGAGAATAAAGCTGCAATGATTAATCAATTATTAATGGCGTTTTAAATTAATTGGCAACTAGTTTGATAATCGATTAATCATTTTGAGTTAAAAAAAGAAATGTCCAAAGTCTCTAATTTCAGTTTCTCAAATGTAAATACTTTTGGGTTTCTTTACTCCTCTCTGACAGTAAAGTGAATATCTTTTGGTTGTGAACAAAACAAGACATTTGAGGACGTCACATTGGACTTTGGGAAATGGTGATTTTTCACCATTTTTTGACATTTTATGGCCCAACCAACTAACTGATTAATCGCGAAAGTAATGGACAGATTAATTGATCATTAAAATAATCATCTCAGCCCTCATAGAGAAGCTAAGCAATAAACTGCTCTAGACAGACTCTAACCCTATCCACATAAAAAAGTCAACATCAGTTTAAGTGTACACTATATTAAGAATATTTTCACTGCGTTACCTTGCTGTTATACAGCCTTTTTCAATCAGAATCTGCCATTATAGCCAAATATCACTCTCTCCAAAGCAACCAGACTTCATTGCTAGAAACGGTACGCTACAGCTGCCTCGATTGGTTAGTTTGCTGAACTCAAACTAAACTTTGAAAACACCTATGTCACACAATCATACAAACAAACTAACTGATTGAGGCAGCAGTTGTCCAGCAACTCCCGCGTTCTGCAAAGTAGAAATATTGTTCTGACTAAAGGAGTCTGGTGACTTTGGAGAGCACAATATAAGCTGTCTTTGTCTGTGAAACCGTGGCAGAAGAAGACTAATGGAGCATTTCACTTGTTAATATTAATGTTCTAATCACAGCTGCTCAGTCGCGGCTAAAATTAATTATTTATTATATGATTATTGCTGAAATTACTCTTCAGTATTGGTTCTTTTTAAATAATTTAACTGCATTATCTAGGATACTGTATCAACATTGTAACTCATTTAACTACAGCAGGAACTCCAGTAAAATATATCAACACAGGTTAGATATGCCACTTAATATTAGGCTATTACTTATGATACATAAATAGATACATGACATGATGAAATGATACATAAATAGACAGTCCATACTCAGACAAACATAGCCTTGTCCTTGGGCTGTTCTTCCAAGTGTTTTGCATATTTCATTTTTATGATGTGAAAAACCAGGCAGCATGTCCGAGACTCGTACTGAGAGGGAACTCAATTGCAGGTCACAGTGGACAAGGGCGGCGAGTGGCTAGAGAGAGAGAGACGCACTGTCTGCTCAGAATTACCCATGAGGCCAGTGTTTGTGTGGCCATGGCGCAGGAGTTTGCTGCCATGCATATCTGGCATGTGTGGTGGTAGCATGCTGGCATTGTGTTTGTGCCAAAGGGTGGTTCACAGCTGTCTAGACATTTGTCCGGAAGAAATTGCTTCAGGGTTCAGTTAGGTTTAAAATGAATGATTTCAGCCCCATGCAGTGACATTTGAGAGTGAAAAAGTTTCAGGTACTTTTTGAGTGACTAGCTGAAGCTTTCCATGTTATTTCCTATGCAAATGTGAGGGGGAACAAGGGTGGATGAAAATAGTGTGAATGCATGAGTCTTCTAGTCATCAGCCCTGGGTCTATGAATGTGTTAGTGGGTGGAGAGTTGGAGCTGGTCCCAACTTCAGTATGTAGCATGTTGTTTGTCTTGCGCACTTGAAACAACAGTCAGAACCAGGGTGACTGTTGGTTCATGCTGCTCTCCCACATGGCTGTCTGTTTGTTTTTCCATCATTTTGGATCTGTATTACTCATCCCCATCCTGTGCCTGTAGAAACCTGAGCTGTCCGTCTTATCTCTCTTACTCTGAGGCTTAACACAGTAATTAAAACAGTACTGGCTTTGCTCACGTCATTACCGTAGGATGGTTATGCAGTAAGCCTCTTTTTGGCTTCAGTCTCCCAACTTTCCACAGAAACTGTTGGTTCTTACACAGCGCTCATGTGCTCCAGCACAGTAGGCCTGTGTCTGACTGGAAGTCTGAAGGTTTCCACTGAGTGATGTCAGCCTGAGTCACAGCCACACCACAGATGTGATGGCGTTTCCATGTTCCGGCAACATCTGACTCCTCTGTACACTCATAATCTCTGATGGTGATCAGATTCAGGAACTTAACTCTCATTACCCACCCAGTCCAGGCTCAGTCATTCAGTCACAGGGCTAGACCTTAATACCCTTTGGTGATGACTGAAATCGGCTCATAGCAGTGAGTGTTTAAAACTTTTGAGTACACTAAGGTGTCCTGGTTGAATTTGCCCTCTTCTTTGCTTATTGTTTGATCATACAGTTTCTGACTTAAATCTGAAATTTTACCTGTTTTAGACTTTACTTAGGGCTGCTTGTATTTAGACAATGAATATTTGAGAAGTTTAGTTTCTTTTGTAAATTAAAAATAAGGGTTTTGTAGAAAGAAACATGGTTGTATACCAGGGCTGTACGTTAACTTTTTCAGCACCTAGCACTGGTGCTACAGAGGCTGACAGTTATGTAGCACAGGGCCAGTGAGTTGTAGCACACACTAGAAATAACCATAACCTCTACAGAACACAATTAATGCAGTTCATGCTGTGTTTCTGGACGTTGTCTTTTTTTAGTATTTTATTTCCCAGCACATAAGGATTGTCCTTTTTGATTTTCTGCGGTGCTGCCTGGCA
>JAJHUR010096526.1:0-12459 GCA_027495735.1 Lutjanus campechanus
TACATACGTTGTTTTTGATGCCTATGTGTTTCCCAAATATATTAGTGTGTGTGTGAATGGGTGAATAAAAGGCATTAACTTAAATCACTTTGTAGAAAGGCGCTTTATGAAGTTCGGTCCATTTCCTTGCATTAGTTTATAGGGCAGATCTGCCACATCCAATATGGCGGACACGCTGACGTATCGCAGCAACAGGCCAGCCCGCTCAATGAGGCGTCTACGTATATATGTCTATGACTCCCCTGCGTTAGTTTATGTATGACTGTGCTGTTGCCCACTGACCATCCAATCAGAGGAAGAGTGGCAAGGAACAAGCTAACTCCAAACATGTAGGGGGCAGCATATCACCAGAGGAACCATGCTAACTGCTGCTCACTATAGATGAATTTTGGCTAAATACCGGTAATTAACAAGCTGCCATAGCTGCAGTGGCGTCTCCCCGCAGTGTAAGTGTGAATGAATGCGAGCCGACATATAAAGTTTGCAATTTTCTACTTTTACCTTTACTTTTTGTGTAACATTACCTTTGACAGCAATGTCTAGGAAGTCGGGAAGAAGCTGTGCAGTTCTGCTGCTCCAACGATCGTTTCAAACGTCAACTTCTGAAAAAAACAGTGCGTAGTGCCGCTGTCTGAGACCAGACACTCAACAGGGATTCACTGAGCGTACAGAGGAACACGATCAAAAATATTAACAGAAAGGAACTTTGTTTTAAATTAATTGAATATCTTAAGTATAAATTCTGGACATATTTTATGCGTTGCTCCTTTAATATTAAAACATTAATCTCAGTTGTAATTGTCTTTATAAAAGAAGATAAAGTTATAACCCAGTAATACCTGAACATTTCATGTTTTGTTTGGCTTCCTAGGATTTTTATTTCACTTCCAGTAGATTTTTTACACAGAAGATACAGTTACAGTCTCATTCTAAGTGAAAAGGATTTAAATTAAAAGCACTAGCCTATTTGGTTTTATATTTTATGGGTGGAAAGAAGTGACAAACTCTAAACTCTTCCCTCACATCGCCAATAAAAGGTCCACCGTCAGATGAAAGCCTGTGAGGGAACATGCATGAATGGAGAAGCGAATGAATGAATGGATTACACGAGCTGAATCAAAGTAAAGAGAGATGACAAGGTGACAGAGGAGGTGTGGTGTGAGAAGAAGAAGAAGAGGTGGTGCACGGTGACGGAGCGAGCAGGGATGGAGATCTGAGGTGAGGCAGAGAATGAAAGTGAACCTGTGTAATCCCTCAGCTCGGGCCGGCGCTGAGCTGAATTCTCCTCCGGCCGAGCTGTGGCATCTAAGAGGGATCATGCCATAAAAATGATACAGAGAGGGGACTTCGGCCACGGCCAGGGGAATATACATTATACATACCCCTGCTTTCATTACGCCTCACACTGCACACTGTCCTCTTCTCATCTACTTCCACTTTATTGCCTCCATTTCTCACACAGAGAATTCATTAGAAATTGACCGCGTGACAAGTGTGCAGAGCTTAAACCACTTAATGGATGCAGAAGATAATAGACATCACTCTTTGTGTGAGTAGGTGTGAGACACAGTCGGGAGTGTCTGTAAATGTGTGCTGACAATGTTGACTCTCATATGGAACAAAAGAAGAGGGAAGTAACCGAGTACAAATACTTTATTACAGTACTTAAGTAGAGTTTTCAGTCGTCTGTACTTTACTTGAGTGTTTATTTGTTTGACAATGTTTATTTTTTCACTTTCTACATTTCAACAGAAATATTGAACACTCCTGTTAATAATGGTTCCATTGTACACAGAGGCGTTTGCTTCTGAAAAGGTTCCACCCAAAATACCTCATGGGAGGTTCCACAAAGAATCCTTCTATTAAGTAATTGTCCCTCCCAGAACATATCTGGGTCGAACAATTTGAGGATGCTATTAAGAACCCTCCCGAGAACCTTTTTATACTCCAAGGGTTTTATCTAAATCACACCCAGGTGGTTCTACCGAGAACCCTTTTATATTCTTGGGTTTTATCTAGAACCAACCAAGGAGGTTCTACTGAAAACCTTTTTATATTCCAAGGGTTTTATCTAGAACACACTAGAGTGGTTCCACCTTTTTATATTCCAAAGGGTTTGTGTAGAACAAACTTAGGGGGTTTGACCAAGAACCCGTTTATATTCCAAAGGTTTTATTGATCTGTACTTTTACACTCTTAGAAATAAAGGTACTAACTAGAACCATAAAGGGTTCTTTGGCTTGTCCCTACAGGAGAACCCTTTTTTGGTAGAGCCTGGTAGAACCCTTTATAAAGATTCCACTTGAACCTCTAGAACCCAGCATAAAGGGTTATACCCAGAAGAATCTTTGAAAGGTTTCACCCAGAACCCCATATGAGAGGTTCCCTTCCATGGTGAGAAGGTTCCACCCAGAACCCTGTCTGGGGATTCTATCTAGAATCCTTCCACCTAACAAGAACCCAGTGAGTTCTACTGAGAATCTCTTCTATATTCCAAGGGTTTTATCTAGAACACACTTAAGGTGTTCTGGCAAAAACCTTTTTATATTCCAAGGGTGTTTAGCCAGAATCCAGTCAGGGGTTCTCCCAATAATCTTTTTTATATCATGGTACATAGAACCCGTGATGAAAGACTTCCGCAAGGATTTACAAACGCATTCTTCCAAAAGGGTTCTTTGGACGAAAAGTGTTCTTAATAGAACCCTTAGTCATCCAAATAACCACTGACAAACCCTGGGTAGAATCTAAGCCCTTCAGGAAGAACCCTTTTAGAACCCTTACTTCTAAGAGTGACCTGTTATCATCTCTGTGTTCTGTAAATCACTTCCTTGTCTAAAGTTTCCTCCACGAACACTCTGAGGGGAGACACACCTGCCTGTAATGGAAACGTGTACAGATAAGAACTTTTTTCTCCCACACTCTCTCACTCACTCACACACACACACACACACACACACACACACACACACACACACACACACACACACCTTATCACAAGGCTGCCAGGAACCTGTGTGTGCGTGCGTGTGTGTTTACCTGTCACACCAACTGCATGACACTCGTCATCATATTTGCTTCTGTGGAAACACTGATCTTTGGTTCCAGATTGCAGGCTGTGTTTATTTTATACCTCCAGGTGTGATTTGTTGCGTGATTGTTGATTGTCTTCACGCACTGATTGGCTCTAAAGGGACATCTGCATGAAGACATGATTAAAAACAGGAAACCGGGCGGTGTCAGAAAGGTTATGAATGAATGCTTTTTTGGAGGTAAATGGGGATCATCTCTGAGGTGTTTCTCTCTCATGTAGAGCAGGTAGATGACAATCAGAAAGCTGATGCTCATACTTCTCCTTTGTTGCTTTAAACCTCATTCTGCTATTAAAAGCTCCAGATGAATATCTTCTCGCTTTGAACAACATCATGATACTTTGAGATAAAAAGCGTGAGTCAGTTCCTGCTTTCAAATGAACAATATAACTGGGTTAAAAATCGCAGTGTTTACATTGCTCAAAATGCCACAATCTGATTTCCACAGTAACCTATTAGGCTGTTGATTGCAACCAAATGAATCCTGCTCACCTCACCCTCCTACGAGAACCTGTTGGCTTTTTAAACTTGCAAAAAAATGTGCAAGGCCATATCTAGAGCCATGCAGTGTTTGGTTTGTTCGTTCTAAGCTACTGTAGAAACATGGGAGTTACAAGTGGCAGCCTCCTCTGCACTGTAAAAATGAAAAAAGCTGAGAAAACTCAAAATTTCAAGGCAACAGACTGGAAAAGTCTGAGTTTTGAGCCCAACTCAAATTCTTAAGTTTTGATAAAGTTTTACCAACTACTGATCTTTTGTTGAGATGATTTACTTTTCCTCTTTAGATAAACTTAAATCTTTGAATTTGTAAGTAATTGAAGTAAAAGTAAATGTTAAAATGTATTCATTTTCTTTAGTTTCCAAAACTCAAAGATTCATGTTTATCTAAACTAAATGACACTTCATAATTACGTCGACATTATTCTGTTTGACTGCATTTCAAATCATAATATAATTCTAAATTTACACGTGAAGTCTGTCAACATTAATTGTATACCTGTCAGGTATGTTGTATTTCTTCTCATGCATGTTTATGAAGTCAATGTCCAGGCGAACATCCTCCATTATAATAACAGTCCAACTTCACCTACTGTGACACTTATTCTGTCCTCCATCTCCATGATGGACACTTCACCTTGGCCCCCTCCTCTTGTTGCTGACATCGTTTGCCTTGCTGTAGTGAGCCGTTTTTTTTAAAGGTCACTTTCATATCCTTTCATATCTTTTATGCCTTTGTTTAGACAGGACAGGGAGTGGGAGTGGAGGGAATGACAGGCAGCAGAGGGACCCAACCGGCAGCTGAACCCACAGTCGCTGCAGAGGACTCACAGCCTCAGTACGTGCAGTGAACGCTCCTCCAACTGAGCTACCAGGCTCCTATAGTGTTTGTTTAACAGTGAAGACAACAGCTCCCACGATCCCATGCTACTTCACAACATCATCAGACTGTCTTTTGCTGTTGTCTTAAATTTATATATTGTGTATCCTTAATAGGTTGATGTAAAGTTTGTATTTCTTACTAGCAACAAGACTGCACCTTTGATGCCAACCCAAAAATGTTTCTTTCTTGTTTTATTCAATTCACGTAATCAGAACGCCAAATTAAATCAGGCTTTATATTTAGTGTGCATGCTGAAATAAAGAAAGAAAATGACTAAGCACTATTAGTTTCACACAGATTGAACACTCAGATTAAGACCTTTATGTGACTTAATTATCTTGAGGGTGTTGTCTCAATCTTTACAGTCAAACTATTGAGCGTGCACGTAAACACACTGTGCGTAGACCTTACAGACGTGTGTGTTTTAGCTGTGGGCTGGACTGAGACAGGCGTTGTGAGAACAAAGAGCCATCTGGAAGGTGAGATCACTCCTTTAAGACAGGGTGGAGCTGGCGATAGGGATTGCAGATGGATTTAACCCAGACTGACATGGTTATAACAGTTTTGACAGTCATAAGTCACACATGAACCCAGGCACACACATGCAGTGAAACACACACACACACACACGAACATGGAAGTGGTTAGCCAGTCCTACTTGAACTGAGCGGGGCCTCTCAGAGATACTTATCTGTGAAAACTCCACACGCTAGTTAAACACACCCTGCTCTCCCAGCGGTGCTCGTCCTTGTTAGAGTAACTGAGAGAGGACGGCAGACTGGTGTGTTTTCGTAGGCCGGCCGCCCAGCCTGACCTCCACTGGCGCGCAGCCAGGGTGGAGACACTTGACTTAATCCAACATGATGAAGTGGTGCGGCTGCCCGGTCGAACTGGACTCCAGCACAGGGTGGTTCGATGCAGACAGCGGAACTAAAACAATCATGAACAATGATGTCTGCCTCGAAGGATCGCCGGGGTCGCTGGCTCTTATTATACAGGACGAGGGAAGGAGGTGGTAGGAGGTCCACGACTCCTTTTCTCTCCGCCAGAGAAAACAGAAAAAGATGGAGAAAGTAGATTGAGTCACTCTTTCTCTGCAGTCACAAGGCTGTGCTCCACATTCATGCTGAAACTACATACCTGAGCTGCTACAGTGCGTTTTCATCTGGAAATCAAACAGGTGCTCAGGGTTTTGTCCTAATTTTACAAAGAATCTTTTGACAGTTGCATAAAATAGAACCAAAACACTTCGATACAGGGTGCTAAATCAGTAATAATATAGTGGAGTATATGTTGTATAGGCTTAACCACTGTATTCTGCAAATTATATCTGAAGACATCTCATAGACTAACATGCAGACTTGAGGTAGAAGGCCATACTTTGCATTAATCTCAAAAACATGGTCTTATCCTAGACCTAACCAGCTAGTTTTTGTGCCTAAACCTAACCAAACTGCAGCTGTTTCACAGCATTGATCACATGTTAAAAACGGCTTTTTGCTCGTGTCAGATCCAGCAGCTAGAGGGTACCTTGTGCTTCAGTATCAGCCAGCGAGGGGCGGTGACAAATTGTCGGTATGTGACAAGGTGGGATGAGAACACATTGCATAGCTGTAATTTTGGATGCTTATCAGACGCCAAAACACTGCACAGCAATTTATAATACGCTGTGACAAGACGTATACTTCTGGAAAATCATCACACTGGCAATAATCTTATTTTTCATCATGACAATTGCAAAGTAAACAGTAGAAATACATTCTGCATGTTACAAAGTAATGTACTACGAATGTGTGCTTACATGCATTTCACTGAACACTGCAGTGTCTTGAGGATGTCATGCAGTGCAGCAAAAGTTAAGGCCTTGACTCGGCACTCGGCACAACAGCACTGTGATGTTGCATCAGCCAGCCCGATTTTGTTGACTTGCTCAGATTTTGTTGATTTGGTCGTTTCCTTCGATGTCTGTTTTTCTATCATGTAGTAAAATTGTGTGGTTTATTTTTAAAACTGACCAGATGCTCTATGTCATACCTGTGTCTGACTTTCTCCTCCTTCCAGTTCAATCTGCTCTTCTTTTCATCAAAAATAGACTAGGCGTGTATTCAAAGCAGAGTGTAGAGCTACATCTGAGACACCACTCACGCATCCTAAACCTACCCAAGTAGTTCTTGTGCCTAATTCTGATCATACTGTGACTGTTTCACAATGTTAACCATGTGTTAAAAGAGGCTGACAGGCCCTCAACATGTCCTTTAGTGGCATATGAGACATCAACAAAATGTTGGCATGTGACGTGTTGGGATGAGAACGGGTTGGTTGGATTCAAGCCATAAGGTTTAACGTTTTCGATAGACAACCTTGTGTTTGAATCTGCAGTTGCACCTCCAAGTTTATTGTGTTTTCCCTAAAGCTGAGCTAAATGTGACCTTAGTGCAATTTGCCATCATGTTTTCTGTTCTCAGAATGATATTTTACTTGACAAATCTTCAGACAAACACAGAGACGATACTTGCCGGCTCCACTGGCGTCAGCTCATTTCCTTTCTGGCCACAGCGATGTTTGCCTCTGTCCCTTGATGTATTCTGTGTCCAGTTGGCCACACAAATGTTTTTCTCAGTGGAAATCTGTTATGATCGATGGTCCCACTTCCATCACAAGTCATTAATATAAGAGGTTATATTTTGTTTTAATTCCTCAGCAGCTTTCTGACGCTGTGTTTCAGTGTGTGTTGCAGAAGTGATGAAGAAACCTGCAGGGGGGGAAAAAATCAATTTAACATCAACAAACAGAGTCATATGTGTTTGTGATATATCATGAAGCATATGTGCATGCATGTGTTTTGTGATCACACCAAATCTCGACACACACCCACCACCAGCAGTATACTCAAACACACAGTCAACACACAAGTCCAACCATGATTTATGAGGCCAGTGCTGGATGCAGCTCTGCAGGGTAATGCATTAAGCTCTTATCTGCCTCTCCTGTAGAAGGCAGGCCTCATATCATTTAGGAGAGGAGAGCAGCCCTATAAACCATCACAACCAGAGATTCACACACCCACTGAGCCGCAGAGAGACGAGGAACACAACAAAAATACTTTTCTTATTGATGGGAGGCTGGTTTGGCTGAGAGCAGTAGGCGGGAGCGCTGCTTTTGAAAAGTGTGTGAAATGTAGAGTGAGGTCAGGGAACAGAAAAAAAAAACAAAAAAAAAACACGTAATAGTTTTAGGAAGGAGATAAGACATGAAAGGTTATTGAAAATTGAAAAGGTAAAAAGTGCCGTATCTGTGCCGGAGAATCTTTGAGGATACTCTTTGTCTTCAAAGACGGCAGCAAAACACAGCCTGTTAAGTCTGATTCAATCTAATAAGCTCTAAGATAATCCTCTCACTTTGGTCTTCTCACAGTGAGGCGTCGGCTGAATAATAATAAAGCACAGAGATATCTGCGAAGAAGCACAATAACATTTTAGTATCAGCAAACAAGCTGAGCTGTACAGTGGACCTGACGCTTGTGTGCAGGCATATCGGCTACAGAAAAAGAGCGCAGACTGTAGTTTTCACTCTTTCATGTCTGCAGCAGCTGCTTCAGGTCTACAAACTTATCGGAAGAAACAAAATCTAACCAAAGTTTGCTGCTGTTTCATTCAGAAGATAAAATGGAAGAAGCTAATACATTTACATCCCTCTCTTGCCTAATGCAACAAGTCCTTACCAAACCTTAACCTCTGTGGTTAAGGTTTGGTAAGGTTTAGGCAACTAAAACTTATAAAAGAAAAACTTTGTGGGTAAGGTTAGAAAAACATTGGGATTTAAAGATGCAAACAAACTGCCTCTGGTGTCACAGTCACAAGCTTTGGACACATTTTGGTAATTTTAAGTGCTTGAACATACAAATACTAATGCATTTTTCTGGTGAGGATATCAAAATGAAAAGAAATGCTTCAAATGTGATGTTTCTCTTGCTTTTCTCCTCCAAACTCTGGTGAATCACGCCTACCTCTTTTCCTCTCTCCATCTTTTCATTCAAGTGGATGTGTGAGTGAAAGGATCAGAGATAAATGGAGGCTTCCCACATTCGTCTCTGTCATGTTTAGTCCCTTCTCTGTCTCTCCTTCTGCTCCACTCTCCCTCTCACTCGCGTTCCCTTTTTTTTTTCCTTTGGTCACCACAAGCGTACGTATCAGGACACTCGGTTATTTCATCCACATTCCACTTGGAGAGAAAACTATAATTAGAATCGTCTGAATTCCTGTGAATTCCTGCTATCTGTCCCTCAGGTACAGTATAGGAGTTGATCTGCTATCTGAGGGCGCCTGCAGGTTCTGGAGTCCTCCTGGCCTGATTGTGTTGGCTGGAAATGGAGCAGATGTCTCAAGATGGTTGACTGTATCTCTCCTCTGTATCTGGGTAAACACAGGCAGGGCAAAATCACACTGGACTCGCAGCCGCAGTCGAAACATGAAATATAATTGCAGTAAATCCAGGCTGAGGCAAGATAGTCTCATATCTGGGTTAGGGTTAGGGGTTAGGGTTACTGTCCAACCTGTCCTCTGTTTCTTAAAACAAATAATGTGGTAAACCTCTCCTTTCCAATGTTTTAAAACTACATATAAAATATATAAATATAGGTATTTCACCATCTACAATCCATAATATCATTAAAAGATTCAAAGAATCAAGAGAAATCTCTGCATGTAAGGGGCAAGGCTGACACCAAATGACCAATGTTGGATGCCTGTGACCTTTGACCCCTCAGGCAGCACTGCATTAAAAACCAAAATTATTGAATAAAGGGCGTGGGAAACAGTTTGTTGCTGCATCTATACTGTAAATACAAGTTCAGACTCAAGGCAAAGTGAAAGTCGTATATCAACAACAGAAACACTGCAGACTTCTCTGGGTGTGAGACGTTCTGTCCATGTGATGGTATGGGGGTGTGTTACTGCCCATGGCATCATGGGTAACATCTGTCACATCTGTGAAGGCCCCAAAGGTACATACAGGTTTTGGAACAACATATGCCGCCGCCTAGATGACTTTTTCAGAGATGTCCCTGCTTATTTCAACAAGAAAATGTTAAGACACATTCTGCAGGTGTTACAGCAGCGTGGCTTCGCAGTAAAAGATTTCATTTACTAGACTGACCTGCCTGCAGTCCAGACCCGTCTCCTACTGAAAATGTGTGGTGCATGATGAAGCACAAAATACGACAACAGAGACCCCAGACTGTTGAGCGACTGAAGTTGTATATCAAGCAAGAATGAGAAATAATTTCACTTTCAAAACCTCAGCTATTTGTGTTCCAAACACTTACTGAGTGTTGTTAAAAGAAAAGGTGATGCATCACAGTGGTTGGCATGATCCTGTCCAACCTTTTTTGGAACATACTGTAGGCATCAAATTCAGAATGAGTGTATATAACAATAAAGTTTATCATTTTTTTAAATTTTCATTTTACATTTTACATAAGTCCCAAGAACTGGGGTTGAAGTCTTTATGATTTTCAAACCTAAAATTAAAAAAAAATCCTACTTAGAGGGACTCTTTAAGACAAAATCCTTTCAAATTTGGGATCCATGATCTAATGTGCATCTATTATGGGACACAAACCTCTGTCTCCTGGGTGAAAATCCTGTGTTTGTTTGACCCATTCATCCACCTCACCTCCCTCATATGCAGACTCTCTCACTCTTTATGCTACCGTGAAAGCCTGCCACGTCTCATACATCTGCTAACGGGTATCTTGTGCGTATGAGTCGTAGAATGTGTGACTGGTTGTTGATGACTTGGGAATGAGAACAGGTTGGCATCTCCACATCATACTCATAACTTTAACTGATAATCATCCTGCACTCCCTTGAACTCTGCTTGCCGCAGGTAATCCATCACAGTCAACATCTTGTTGTCCTACTTTTTAATGCAGTTGCAGGGCAGGAACCATTTAAAAAAAAAAAAAACTCTCCTTGTCGGTGTGTTCGAGGACATTCTGACACCTGAGATTTGCAAAGCAAGCTGCAGAAAAGCAGTTCTTTCTGTGCTAATATGCTGATATTAGCACACAAGGGGAGCTGAATTAGGCCTTTTTCATCTTTTGAAAGATGACGAAAATCACAACAGCTGTTTATATTAGGAGAATTTAAATTTCACTTGATTTTAAAACTCACCGTTTGGTGCCTTTTGGTCACTTACACGGCTTGAACATGCAAAACCACCATTTGCTGGAGGCAGATTGTTGCAATAGAATTAAATTTCTGTTCTACAGTGTCTCAGTCAGGCAGGATCTTTAGTTCTCTGCCTTCTGATATATATATATTGTTCTGAATTAAACACACTTCCTACACTGCAGTTTAAAGGCTGATATTCCTGCGGCGAGTCGTGCCGATGGCTCAGATGCTCAGAGTGGCGTGCAGGGATTTAACTGCAGCCTTTAATGTCTGCGCACCCATTGTGGTGACTCATGCTCACATGACGGAGCTATGCCCGGTATTTAGGTTTCATTTGTGTTTTTGTTTAGAGCCCTTTCTTCCCAGATCCACCTGATTCACAGCTTGAATGATTAAAGAAAAGCGTCTCACCATACAGTAAATAAAGCCGCCATCAAAGAGCCACTGCAGGCATTTTTCCACCACTTCTGCCAAAAATAATACCTCACACTTATATACAGAGTGGTGGAAGAAGAACACAGATCTTTTACTCCAGTAAAAGAGGTAATACCACACTAAAAGTATTAGCATCAAAATATACTTTTAAAGTTTAAAAAGTAATGCACAGTTCTATAATTTCATTATAATTACTGATGCATTATTGTGCAAATCTCATTAATGCTGCAGCTGGTGATGCTGGATCTAATTTTAATTACTTCATTTACTGTTGGGAGGCTTGTTAATTTCCCTTGATGGATCAATAAAGTCTTATATCTTATAATAAATCTTATATTATAAATGCAGTGGAATAAAACGTACAATATTTCCCCCTGAATTGTAGTAGAGTAGAAGTTTAAAGTAGAAAATGGAAATACTTAAGTACAAGTAGCAGTAGCAGAGGAGTGATTTAGAGAGCTGATTGAGCAGCAGCTACCCATCGGTAAGATATAAATTATATGTTCATTTGATTGTCTTGGAAATTATTGTCTCTGTAGTTTATTTACCTTTTTTTCATATAAAACAAAGACAAACAGCAACACATGATGAATGTTATTAATTATCCTCACAGCTCACACTCTGACTTTTACTCCTTTATGATTTTTTAAAAATATATTGTTAATAGTGTCTTGATTTGAACTGATTAATTGAACAAAAAATAATTATTTCTATGGACAATCGACCTGTGACACACACACACACAGTTACATTAGGTTATTGATATAGTTAATGCTATTCTTTCCTGTAATATGCTCCTTTGTTGTAGTATTTTAATTTTTGTAGTATTTGATTTGTTATAGTTGTTTTCAATGTGTTTAGCATTTTCAGAAATGCTTTGCCTTTGTCAATATGTACAGTGTTACATCCTGCCTGAATTTGAATTGAACTGACAAAGTTTTCTTTTAATGAGTGAAAGTTTGCACTGACTGGATACAGATTCGAAAAAATATCGCACCATGCAAATTAATCACAACAAAACCCGCCTCAGGTGTGTAAAGGCCTTAATGCAAACATTGTTTCTGTCAACTGTAATTTTTGGACACTTTAGAGCACAAAGGGAGATGGATAATTTAAAATAAACTGATAAATACAAAAGTACACAATGTGTGTTAAGAGGAAAAAGCATCATTACATGCTAAGATCGTACACGAGCAGATACTGTATGTCTGTATGCACTTAATAAATTCACTGTTGTGTGCTCAATGTTGCATGCTGTGTGTGTATGTGTGTGTGTGTGTGTGTGTGTGTGTGTGTGTGTGTGTGTGTGTGTGTGTGGGTGTGTGTGTGTGTGTGTGGTTAGATGTGGAAACACACACTGATTTAAGTGTACGACCTTTGC
>JAJHUR010096527.1:5970-23509 GCA_027495735.1 Lutjanus campechanus
ATCGAGAAAATAATTGACCAATTAACTGACAGTGAAAATAATCATTAGTTGCAGCCCTACAATCTTTTATAAATATATACTCATACTTATGAAACACTTCAGAAATGCCTGTAAGTCTTGAGCTTGGTATGTTTCTCATCCATCTTTTTCGGAGTAAAAAGGAAGCAGGATGTGCTATAGCCCACATTGTACTGTAAATAGACTAGTTGCCATGGCGATTGTAGGTTCATATGACTTTTCTGGCGCAAGTGAAGAGGATAATCTCATGTCTGTCATTTATTCAACCACACTGTCTTTAAATAATAATTTAATCTCGGTATTGGCAGAAGAGAATCGGTGGATTATATATGAAGTATGTGTTTGAAATATATACAGTATTATATGTTCTTGAATGTGCAGTACATGTGTGTGTGTGTGTGTATGAGGACAGTATGAGCTCGCTGCTGGCTGCAGGACAGAAATGGTCCTCCCATCATTACAGCATTTACAAAAACTCAGTTCTTTCAGCTGGTTTTGTTTACGACTCTCTGTTTATCATTAAACACCCTGCCTGGACTTTCTGTCTTTCGTGTCCAGCTGTTTCCCGTAGATTACGCTAAATGTGTGTGTGTGTGTGTGTGTGTGTGTGTGTGTGTGTGTGGCGTGAATACGGTACAGTCATGAAAGCGGAGGTTAAAGAATCAGGGGCCTTATTTGTAAAAATGTTTTTACTTGATTTATACTCGAATTTGGTCTGAGGATCATTTCTAATTATGTGCTTATGTTCAATTCACAAAAGATTGAGCATTAAAAAAAACCTTGCTTATACAGGGTCTAAGAAACCTATTTGTAACTGACTCACCTTTGATCTATAAGTCTCACATTAACTTACAATTGTCCCTTCCCAAATCCTGCCCCTTTGGAACCTTGGTCAACTTTCTCTTTTCCTGTTTCCTGTATTTAAATGTGCATAGTCTCTGTTGAAAAGAAAGCCAGTTTTTGAGGATGGCTAAAAGATGTTGCTGGGGGAACCTGTAAAAGCGACATATACTGTATATAATCACATCTTAAGTTAACTAATGTTAACTGGCTAGGGAATGATTGACGTGCTGGCTAGTTAGCTAGCATTTTGGCATCATTAGAAACCAGATGTCACTATGTAACTAGTTAGGCAACGATTGATGTAGTAGGTAGCTTCTATTTTACTCTGTGGCAGAACACTAGCTAACTAGCTATTTAACAATTAGCTAGCACTTTGGTAACATTAGCTAACTTAAAATATAACTATATGTTGTTTTACAGGTCCCCCAGCAACATCTTTTAGCCATCTTCAAAATTTGGTTTTCATTTAAATAAAGGTGAGGAAACCGGAAACAGGAAAAGAGAAAACTGACCAGGGGTCCAAAGGATGTTGCTGCGGGACCCATGCAAAAGAGATATAGTTACATCTTAAATTAGCTAGTTAGTTTGGTAGCTCTTTATTTATCCTTGTGGGAAAGTCTTATTCTCACTGCAGCAGAGACATGAAGGGATAGAAAAATAAAGGATAATAGTAAATAAGAAAAAAGCTAAAGTTAGCTAAATGCTGGCAAACTAGCTATAGGTAGTTAGAGGAAAATACTGCTCCATCAGTTGTTACCTAGCTAGCTACATCTGGTAGCTAATGATAGCAAAAGGTTAGCTAACTAGCCAGTTAGTCTACATCAATTTCTTTTCAACATAGATGAGCTGAGCACATTGTGTGTTAAAGTACAAGAAACAGGAAAGGAGAATGTCGACAGAGGTTGCACTTGGTACCAAGCTTGCTCAGATGTTATTGGAGCACAGAGCAAAAAGGGATGGGATTTAGGAAGGGATGACTGACACCCCTGCCTTGCAATCAGCAATTTCTCTATAGCATAGGCTATTATAGGCTATTATATAGATAATGCTCACACAAATGAGGGTTTAGTCAGAATTAGCCATGAACCAAAAGAGAAAAGCAAACTTTTAGGAATAAGAGATGACAGCAATGTTAGAGGAGACTGAAGCCAGGCGACATACTTAGTGGACTAAATAGCGGCAAACAGCCAAACATGTATGTTAGAAGTGTGTCGCAATTAATTCCTCACATGTTTAGTTAATAATTCCCACCACAAATGTTTATAAAGGTCACTTGGTCACATATAAATCAATCTGTCAGACTTTATTTATATAGCGTAGAAGAGCTATGAAGTGTAAATAAAAACATTTGAATAAAAATAAAATACATAAAAATGGTTCTGCACTCCCCAAACTGCAATACCACAACACACCCAGCAGGAAAATCACTTACATCAAGTCTAGACTTCGCTTAGAGATGAGATCATTTCCATGTCAACGTTTTCTAAATGACTACTTATACATGGTTGATCCTAAAGTTTGTTTTATAAATTAGGCTCCAGGTTTTGTTATCTGAGCTGAAAATTATTACTATATATCCCTGGACCGACCTTGTAAAATCTGGATTCTGGATTTCTCAAGACCTGCTTACGAGGTGCCCCTGAGTAACGCCCTGCACGCTGCTGAATTACCAACAATAAAAAACTGTGTTGGACAGCGTCCAGGTGTTAATGCCAACAGTAAAACTACGCTGACGTGAAGACGTGTGTTGCTGAAAAAGAGCACATGCTCTGTCCGACTCGTTGCATTCATCCTGTTATGGTGATGAAGCTCGTTCATACACATCATATCTTGAAAAGGGGCCAAGTTGGAAAGCTCCAGCTGTTGACCTGAGTGGATCAGCTGACATCATCTCCACATAAAAGTCACTGAACCAGTATATACTCCCCCAGTGTTCAGGTTTAATCTAATATTCTGATGATTTGTCTCCTCTCTATGTTAGCTTCATATTTTTCTATCTGCTCCACATATAGCAGTTTTTGTCCATCTTTGGAGGCAGCAGTGAGTCTTATGACAGTTTCCTCAGACTATGTTGTGACTCGGTCGTTTCTATTTCCAGGCTGCATGTGCCAAGTTGGCCACAGATGCTGACATATGTATAGCTCCGGCCGGCTGGTGTTAGTCACCGGCTGAGGGCTTGTAATGAGAGGGATGGGAGCAAATAAAAATTCACATGTGGAATTTAGAGCCCAGCCGATATGTCAGTCGGCTGATATTATTGGCCAGAGATATGCCAATAATCACAGCTATAGTGGTCAATATCTGTATCAGCATTTATGTTGTACAATATGTGCTGGGTGAATCCCCCAGGGTGGGTTCTTGTTAACACCCTTAGAAGGTGGAAAGATTCTGGATAGAAACTCCAGAGAGAGTTCTGGGTGAAACCATACCCCCATATAAGGGTTCTCTCTAGAACCTCCCATGGTGGGTTTTGGATGAGACCTTTCACACATGTTCTAGCTTTAAGCCTTTTTGTTGGGTTCTAGGTAGAACTCTCTGAAAGTGTTCCTTGTGAAACCTTTGTAAAAGGTTCAACCAAGAACCAAAAAGGGTTCTCCTGTGGGGACAGGCCAGCGAATTCTTTATGGTTCTAATTAGCACCTTTACCTCCGAGTGTATGGGACAAAGGCCCCTTGACCAAAGAGTTCTTAAAGGATTTTAACAATCTTTGAAGAACTCTTTCTTCCAAAAAGGGTTCTTTGGATAAAAATTGGTCTTCTTAATGGAACCGTTGCAGGACATGGTCTCATATAGGACTGCAACTAACGATGATTTTGATTGTTGATTAATCTGTTGATTATTTTCTGTATTAATTGATTAGTTGTTTGGTCTATATAATGATGGAAAATAATGAAAAATTATGAGCTTTAAATGTTTTGTTTTGTCAGCAACCCAAAGATATTCAGTTTACCATCAAGAGGAGTAAAGAAACCAGAAGAATGTTCAAATTAAAGAAGCTGAGAATTTTGACCTCTTTTCTTAAAAAAAATTCTCGAAACAATTAATTGATTATCAAAATAGTTGGTGATTAATGTAATAGTTGACATATCGATTAATTGTTGCAGCTCTAGTCTCAATATATGGTACATGAGACAAGGGATAAAATGTGCAGTCCTACGTTAAGTAGGGCACCTGGTCACCTTAGTACTCAAGCGTCCAGCTGACTTGTCTGCTGAGCTGCTCTTTCCAAACGTCTCTTCCAGCTCATTTCAGACTGAAACTGAGCTCTGTTATTCTCCTTCTTTCTCTCCAGTAAAGTCAGAACTTAATAGCATTTAATGAGGGCGTCTGCTTTTCTTAAGGGTGTAGCAAGTTAATGTTTACATCTAACACCACTCTGGTTCCTTTCATTCCATTATGAATGTACAGAAGTCTATAATTGATTCAGCATGTTTGCATGGAAAGGAAATGTCCTACAATTCCACTAGGACCCGACTGATACTAGCTTTAATATTGAAATTGTGACAACCCTACTCTCAGCATGGAGAGCCGCATGTGTCCCACATCGTCCCATGCAAACATTTGAAGCAGTTTGAAACACTGGGATGTGGTCGCCCTATCTGTAGATGTGCTTCAGTTGATGGAGGCATTGTGAAGCAGAAGAGGCTGCTGGGGTATTTTTAGAGCTAAACAGGAGGCATGCCCCAAGTGGGGAACAGCTGCATGGGTGTCCATCGCGCTGCCTGTCAGATTAGAGAGCCTACCGCTCCTGATAAAGACGGGCCTGGATCAGGGCCAAATCCACTCCACCAGGTGGCCTGTGATGACAGAGCCAGACACCCTCAGACATGCTGCTTCACTGCAGAGGGCAAGTGGAGCAAGCAAGGGAAACATGGACAGTCATGTCAGGGGAAGATTTTCAGTTCTGTGTCATTTAATTAACAAAGCCTGCTTAGGATGGTTGTAGTGAGCCTTTTATTTTTCAAGTCGCTGCTAGGTTTAGGTGACGGCAGAGAAGAGAGCGCTCCATCTTTCTCTGCTTTGAGGTAAGTTCTCATCATGGTTCGTTCGTTCAGAGGATGGTGGAGTGTGTCCGTACTTGGCCTTCTTGTTTCGGTCTGTCTGTTGACGGTCTGTGTTCCCTCCCCTGCAGGCCCTCCCACGCTGAGCAGGCAGAGAGAGGTGACCGTGCCCCTGCCTCTCCCCCACCTCCTACATCCGAATACCACATCCAGCCCGCCATCCCTCCTCACATCCACGACACACTGAGTTTCCCACTCCTCCTCCAACACCCCCGGAGAGGCACACGCTTGAAGCCCTACCAACCCCACCTGCATCTCCCCCCTTTCCTCCTCCTCCTCTTCCTCCAGCCCCTGCCTCCCCTCCTCTACCTTCTGCTCACCAGCGTGAGGATCCTGCTTCTGCACCCCACCACCCCCCTATAAGGTATGAAGCTGTTCATCAGGTCATTTCACCTTAATTCATCATGAAACACTCATCATTTGCTGTGTTAAAAAGATGTGAATGTGTGCCAGTTTTCTTTTCGTGCCTCCGCTCTGCTACCTTACAGTAGATTTGTCCATTGCTGTCACCATCGTCCCTTTAGCCTACTTGACGAAAAGTAGTCCTGTCCTTATCCTTTCAACCCCAGTTCAGGTCAAATTACAGCATTAAATCGACATCTGGCGCACTAATTACCTTGTAGATGTTGATTCTCAGAGCTCCTGAACAGAGAGAGACACAACTTCAAGGCAGATTATTTTTGACATCATTTTTGGCAAAAGTTCCATAATAACCTTAAATCATAAGGTAATTAAATTGGTCTGAGAGAAAACTAGACTTATATTCACCTCTTGGCTCTGTTTTCAGACTTCAGAAAATCTAGCCCATGACAGGAGAATTTAGCCAATCACAGGTTGGTAAGATAGTTTGATTGTTGAGTTTCATTCCCAAAATGTCAGTATTTGTCAACCTGGGAATGAGAGTCCATATTCCACAATTTCTCCAGAATCCCTTACCATGGCTTTAAATGAATAGTTTAGTATTGGAGGATATATGCTTATTTTCTTTCTTGAGTAAAATGAGAGGACCAGTGCAATGTTCACATCTACAGGATAAATATCAGGGGTGGGAAAATAAATTAATCAAATTGAACGGAAGATTGCTGAACTGATTTTTCGATTGCTGAATATTTTTTATATAGATAACTAGCTCTTAGTCTGTTACCTTGATGCTAACAGATGATGGGAATTACATTGTTGCGCTAATGGAAAAATTAGCATTGCTGTAATATTAACAACGATCGCATAAAATGACGTGTGCTCATACATTCAGGTAAATATTCCTCTGATCTGTGGAAACAAACTAATAATAGTTGACCAGTGAGATTGCTAAACTCAGTCTATTACTCTGGCTTCAACACTCAACACTGAAGAGCTATGGGAACCTCAAAGGGTCAAAACTCAAACTCAAAATTGATCCGACCTAATATTTGAGTTGCACGACTCATTTTACATTCTTAACAAAATTTCAGCTTTGTTTGGCACCGTTTGAGGACCGATCTGCTGCTCCTGAACAGCCATCTGATGATTGGATTCATTTCTGACGTGCTAGAAATTTTGATTGGCTGTTTCAGATTCTTGCACAGTTGAAGCTGAGCTACAAGTTGATTTCTCAGTGTCAGTGCCTTCTTACTCACTGTGGCTGCAAACAGACCATCTGCAATTGTCGTGGCGTCACGACAAGTCATGGACATAAAATATGGACAGCAACAGGCTGTCATACTGTCCATGTCTTCCCAGCCACCTGTAAGTCCATAAGGTCGGTATATGCCACTGCCATTTTTCTCTGAAGTTTTGACACACTATAAATCAGCCTCAGCATTACTGCTAGCAAACAAACTTCTACTTGCCTCGGAGTTTTCAAACAAATCTTTATTGACAGTTGTCAGTAGGCTGAACAGTCTGCAGGGGCAAGTGGGCCATTTTATTTTCTGTTTCAAACGTACAATGTTATGAGCACTCAGAATGTGGCTTGATAATTTCACTGTACAGTGTGAGCACTGTTGGCTTTACATTGCAGATGATTGACCCGTTCAGTATGAGCTGGAATTAAACAACATTTCTAAATTCGTCCAGTGTACAGTATGACCACCTTAACCGACTGCTGGCTCATGCTTCATATTTACTATATAGACATGAGCGTGGTATCGATCTTCTCATCTAACTCAAATAAGCATATATCCTTAATTGTTTAACTATTCCTATAAGGAATTAACCTCACCAAATACAGATGCATCCCCTACAGTATGAGTGAAATCCAGAGCAACTGTCTCATCTCCTGTTTCAACAACCCATCTTACCAACTCATGAAATTACAGATTAGTATTTTGTATGCATGTCTGTCACATGAACTGACAGGAAATAGCTGCTGAATGAACGTAGTAGTCATGGAAACTCAAATGTATAGGCTACTGTATAATTGTGGCTTGTTAATAATGAACATAGGAAAAGCATTAGGGTGAAATGTTTGTATGCTTCTTTTTTACAGGAGAAAGTAGAGCACTTACACGCCACACTTTTTCATAATTAGCACAGCCTGCAACATCATAACCACTTGGCATGTTATGGCTGATTTCTTACTGTTTGAGCTGTGTGTGTGAGACACCCTACTCCTGGCACGAACACAATGATTTTCATTCATAACACTGATGCTGATTACATTTAAATACTCCTCATTATTTTGCTCTCAGCGCAGCTTCCCTGCTGATAATACTTAACATTCCTCTGCAGTCCTGCTTGGCTTTGCAATTTATTTCATAGACTTAACTTTATAAGAGGGAATGACTCAGCCACTTTCACAGTGCACTGTTGTTTACAGCCAGCAGAGGGTGTTTTCCCCTCACAGAGTGCAGTGTTCATGTTAGACAGGCAGCCTGTGTCTGCACTCTGCTGTCTGAGTGCTGCAGGTATATGAAAATACAGTAACTCTCATGTGTCTCACTGTGCATCAGCGTTTAATTGAAAAAAAGACTATTTTTATTGTCTGTGCAGAATTATACATATTTGATTGTGACTTGATAGCATTTGGCTTTCTGAACTCCTCCCTTGCTCAGAGAGCACCAGAATTTTGAGAATGCTAGGCTAGCGTAGTGTTGTTATATTATTTATGATATCTGAGAGGACTGTTAGATACCAGAAGAGTGCCAACCTGCCTGCAGACACACAGATGCACTACTATTTCAACATATCTGCAGGTATGAGCTATTATATTTTATATACTTTCAATCTAGTACATTAGTTTGATGGATAAATGCAAAGCAAAGACTAAAACGTACAATTTTTATTGGTAATAAAGTGATGATTTATCAATTCCTGCAAGGACAAAGCAACTCCCTCAGAGCTTCTAGACAATTAAATTGGCCTCTGTCGTGTCAAACTGTTAGTCATCCAAAAAAAAACAAACGTATTTTATGTGCCTTTTTCCTGAATGATTCATTGAAAAGTGCATGAGTAATAATTAAATCCTCCTGTGGGGGAAAAACAAAACAAGGCCGGCTTCCTTTCTTGAATAAATAATTATTCAAAATAATTAATCTTTCAGTGACTCCCACTCATATTTTTTTTACTCACGCTTTGAGTGATGAAGGTAACCCCTGGCAGCTACAAAGTCTTTTGTTTTTCAGGATTCCCCTGAAAACCTCCAAACAAATCAGCTCCTCCCCTGCCTACTAAATTCCTGATTTTTCTAATAATTCTTTTTCTTCTTTTTGAGACTTCAGAGAAATCCAGATAGAAAACACTGCATTTCACAGGCTACAATATTTTAGCAGGTAACCCTCCTCATTTACCTGTATGTGTGTCAGAATTTCCCCTGTGGTCATTTTGTTTGGCTCTTAATCGCGGTATGCGGTGTTAGTGCAGTATTATTATTGGTGCATAACACTAAGTGTAGTGTTATCTTTAGATCTCACCTCAGTGACCAGCAGGCACCTTTATGGTGTGTGTACAGTTCATACAGTAGTTACACAAAGTTGCAGTTTGACCATCCCTTTTTTGCACATCAGGTGGCATAAAATAAATTGCCATACAGCCATAATAATACACACCGATGACGAGGACAACAGAGCGGGACCGGCTGGCTTCTGTACAATAAAGCAGTGGCGCAGTATAAACTTTCTCAAAACACAACACGAAAGAGCATCCAACTGACCACTCTCGTTATTTAGTTGGCTTCAGTTGAGGCATAATGTACAGTTTCTCTTCATTGACCCTCAGCATTATAACATTAATCCACCATCCCCCCCAGCCTGGGGCTGTGCAGCATGCTAATGTTGATTTCAACAAGTTAACCTACAAAATAAACACCAAAAAAACATAAAACATGGTAAATCTTACAACTCTCAAGCATGAAGTTGGGTCACAGACAGCCAGTATTGATGCGTCATTGAGCTTGAAGCGTTACTGCCCCTCATCTTGCTTGTTAATAATATGTAATGTGATATTTTGAAGCTTTGATTCATTCATTTAACTCTGTATGTGTCTCTGTATTTCACTCCTCCTTGTCTAAGGAGAGCAGGCAGCCGCTGTGCAGCACCCGGGGACCAACCCCAGTTCTGAGCCAGCCGGGTCACCTTGGTCAGGGGGTACTGATGAACATAGCAGTTCTTCTCCCTCCCCTGTGGTTGGTTTGTCAATAGCACGGTATTTCAAAATTGCGGTTATTGCGACAGCCCTAGTGACCACAACACATGTCTGCAGTTGAGATAATGTGTTGATGGGTATCTAAGCCTTTGTTTCACTGGATCTCTCTTTTTGAGGTTTCCCATTCAAGGTTCCTGATTACTGCACTGATTGCTTTTGACATTTACTTTCATGATACAA
This sequence comes from Lutjanus campechanus, assembly GCA_027495735.1. NCBI lineage: Eukaryota > Metazoa > Chordata > Actinopteri > Lutjaniformes > Lutjanidae > Lutjanus > Lutjanus campechanus. The sequence goes on from JAJHUR010096527.1 coordinate 15,693, forward strand.
ACAGTAGGAATGCTACTGAGCCCCAAAATATGTTGTAAGAAGATAGACTGTAAAAGCAGACAGATGAGGTCTCAGAGTGGATGTTTTGTAGACACAGCCTCAGGAAATTAATCCCACGAGTGATTGTTTATGGGGGCAATGCAGTCTTTTCTTGGCATATGAGAGACAACGCTCCAGGCTGCGATCCTGCCTCATCAGCAGCAGGATCAGAGGGGCCAGTCAGCAGTGAGGGTCCAAATACACTGTACAATATCACAAATATCACAAATATCTAAAACTAGGATTCCCCAAAACACATCTTTGAGCTGCTTGTCACTTGCAGAGCTGCTTTGTTACTGTAGTTGGAGTTGGCGGCCCACTTTTTCTTAACTGTGTCATCAGTCATTAATTTCATTTTTTTTTTACTACAAAGTCTATATTCTACTTGTAACATTTTCTGACTTACACAAATAGACACACATTTTCAATTTAGCTTCACTTTTCAACAGGACTTTTCGACATATGTTTTCAGCTACTAGCTGTTGTGCTCATTAGAAGTTCTACATCTTCCTACTGCATTTTCCATGAATCTTTCAGTTCTGCTCAGCTATATAGTCATAATCAGTGGTGTCTGGAGAAGTGGGTATACTTACAATTTATGCCCCAGTTTTTTTTTTTATATATATATATATATATATATATATATATATATATATATATATATATATATTTTTTTTTTTTTTAAGTGGCCTGTCCAGTGAAGGATAAACAGTGACATGCATATTTAGTTCACCCAAAAATGGGTCAGTAGAATTTGCACATTGTGCTGCTTGAATTCAGGGTGTAGGGGTCGTAATGAAATTAACATTAGCCACAGAAGAGGTGCAGATTTCGAAATCAATAATGGTTGGTTGAGACAGCTACATAATTATGCATTTGAATGAACTATTCCTTACTCCTTCCACACATAAAAATTTGACTGTTCTCTCACCTTGCAGTCAGTCTGTAAGTAAAAAATTATTTGTGAAGGGCCAGTTTGCAAATATTACTGGTCCTACAGGTCTAACATGAATTAAAGACATATTCAAGATTTGGCAAACATGGTGTTTAAAGTCAGAGATTTGTATATTTGTCAGGCAGTATATCCATTTAGTTATTTAGTATTTTAGTTTGATGTTTTATGTAATATTAATAGATTTACTGTAATATCCGTACCCTCACCCTAACTAGTCTCTCCTCATGCCTAAACGTAATCAACTCAGCCAGTGAAGGCAAAAAATACTTGCCACTCAGAGTAGGGCGGGTCAGGCCTTTGCCATCCTAGGAAAAAGCACTAAAAGCACTGAAGCACTACAAATGATGCACATTAGAAGGGATTTAGAAGTGGGAATATGCAGTGCTGACTGAAAAATGACTGGGTATGCTGATATATATGCTATGGGTATATGATTTGCTATTTTTGTTTATCACCTGTAATTGTCAACATCTATAATGTACTATAGAAGGGGTCCCCTCTTTTGTTGTCTTTACTGAGGTTTGTGTTGAGATTGTATTTGTGATTAAGCCACACATTTTAACTTGAATCTGGCATGTCAGTACTATGCAAATTTCCTTTCAGCTCTCTCAAAGGCTGTCATCATGTTTTGGTGACAGGCTGTCACCATCTCCAACTAGAATTTGCACAACCAAATAAAACAAACAACATCAACATCAAGCTTTCCAGATGACAGTATGTCAGGGTGTGTAAAATGTCTTTTTTTTTTACATGGTGCATTAAATTCAGAAAGTAGAGCGTTGGCAGTTATCATAGGTTTAACTAAAATCCTAAGAGTTAAGGGTTTTTCCTCTTATTTCAATCTGTATCAGACACATGCATGTCCTGTTTTAGATTATGTGTTGAGAATATAGGATACAAAAGATTTCAGAAAAACAAAACTGTAATCAATTCTCGTTGGAACTTCAGAAATATATGCTTGTTTTGGCAGTTAATGGAGATAGCTGTGGGGTGGTAATCCTGTGAAATAAGATGGAAGGTCAGCGTGGTGAGCCTGTGTAACAGGCTGCTGTGTTTACCAACCAACAAGGTGGCTAGTGGAATATTTTATTCCGATTTATCTGTTTGACATGAATGGATACTTGGAATGTTTGATTTACTAGAGAAGTGTTGACTTCCAAAACAATCCAAAACAAGCAAATGTGGAGGCAGAGGAGTTTAAATACTGGGCATACTGGGACTCATGTATAGAGGACATTTTATATTTTTGAACAAATATTGTTTCATGTTCCTGATTTAGATGTGATAGACATTGAGAGCTATATAGATTTGCCTTTTTGATAATGGCTTTGCATTTTCTAAATGCACCTTGAATTGCCTTGTGTATGAATAAATTCCTTGGACTCTATTCTTTATGGACTGCCCTGTTTATGAACCTTCACATCTACATAGATGTTATCTTTTTCCTACTGCTACTTTCTCAAGTAAAAATGTTTTTCTAACCTTCCTTCTAAGCTTCACCCCACACCCGTGAAACCTCAGATTGTTCTGCACCATCACAGCCTCTGTAGAAACTATTACATTCAAGCCCTCTTGCAGGCTACTTGCATGTGGATGGTATTGACCCTGATTCCTCTTGAGCACTTTATGAATCTTTCAGAAAAAACTGCCACAGCCATGTGTTCCAGTGCCTGAGTTTGTTTAATTTTTTATCTCTTCATTTTCTTCAGTTTGAGGTCGAAGCTGCAGTGCAAGGCCAGAGCAGCACAGAGAGGATGTTTATGTTAGTGACTCAATAGCACAGGAACTTGTACTTCACATATGCATGCTGTGCTGCCCTACATACATCTTTGAACTGGTATGAGGGTCTGGGTGGATCAATATTTCTGCTTTAGCAGGGGTCTATGTTGGGAGTTGTGAGTGGGCAGCATTTTTACTTTTCCCCTCGGGCTCTGAAACATCGACCAGCAGGCTCATCCGAGACCCGAATCGCATCAATAATCTTTGTGAACATCAGTTAATGGACTTCATGTTTACATGCAAACACTCCCCTTTTCAAATGTGGTGTTAGGTTGGACATGAACACTGGATATCATTCAGTCTTTTTAGTCCACACAGGCAGAGGTGCGACACTTGAAACCTGTGCACAGTGAGTTTGTGTGACTACAACTGCTGCAGGCTGGAGTTGCTATTGTAGTGAGTCCTCGCTTCCCCACTTTCCCAGGAGTGCACAAAAGATTTATTCTTCTCATATTTCCAACGCCTCTCTTTCCCATAGCTCCTTGACAATCAATGGGAAATTTGTAGAACCAGTTCCTGCTCTTATTTCCATCCCACAGGACAGGTTGTCCACGTCTGTCACAAACGTCTGTCTGAAAGGAAGGAGAAAATGGAGGATATGACTGCATGGGCAGAATATCATTATTGCTCTCCTGGTCTTTGATGCAGTTCAAGGTTTGATGAGAGTGCCAGTAAATTAGATCACCACCCAGCCTGCTGCCCAGGGAATCAGCACGGAGACATTATTCATTTAGAAATGTAGACGCTTGTATGTCAGGAAGCATATGTCCCTGCATATTTAGCAAAGAGTGACACCTCTGGATTAAGATCCTGAAATATCTTTGACATTTTGAGTCTGATGATTGGTGTCAATGTTTCCTATTTCTCTTCTCATTGGATGCTGAAAAAATCTTTTAACATCACTATCATCATCATTTATTTATTTAAATCCTTGGAAAATGCATTGAGGGAGAACACTCATTTGAAATGGCGTCAGCGCACAGACATACATTAAGAAAGACACAATTAAAATCATCAAGAAAGCTCAGCGGTAGCAATAAATGAAGAACATGAATTAGAAAGGAGATAAATAATTAATAAAAAGAGCAATTAAAAACTCCTTTGACGATTCTGTTTCATCTGAATAAAGGAAAACTAAATTTATTTCTATTAAAAAATAGTTTCTTTAGATAAGAGCATAAAGAAAGTTTCTCATCTCTCCAAATTCCCCAATCTCTTTTTTCTTATTTGAAATTTCCTTATTCCACAAATGGCTCTGCCGGACAAACCATGTCAAAAAAGGCAATTGCCATTTCTAGACTATGGCTTAATTATCAATTAATGCATTTTTAATCAGTTAAATTCTTAATGGCGATTAATCAATCAATAATTAATCATTAACATCCCTAGTTTTAAGTTATGAAGGTGTTTTTTCAGAGGAGGTTAAATGATACCTGTAGGTTTAAAGTGGCGGCATGAACAGAAACAGAAGTATAGAGGACAGTGTCATCTGCATGAAGATAGAATTCACTATTATGCAATGAAGATGTAATATTGTTTATATAAATAGTGAATAAGACAAAACCCAGAACTGAACCTTGAGGAGCTTCCTTCGTAATGGGGAGGAAAGAAGACTGACTTTTATTGGTTTTTAAATTTTGTATTATTCCTTTTTTTAATTACTTTTATTGATTTATTTATATTGTCATATATACCCGATTTATATTATATTTATTTTGACATTCTTTGTCCCTTTTTTTAACGTTTCTGTCTTCTTGTTTTAACTTTATTTTCATTTGATCTTGGTCTTCTATTGCTTTCCGACTCTCTGCCTTGCTTTGCCTGCACTGTTTTTGTAAAACTCTTTTTTTAAAGGAGCTCTATAGACAACGTTATTATTATTATTGTTACCATTACTGCTACTACTATTAGTATCGATAGTATCAGTATCGGCAAATATCCATATCCAATTGGAACGAGATCAGAGCTAAAAAAAACACATGGATCAATACATCTCTATAAGTTTTATTTTTGCTTCTTTTTGTGTACTCTCATGATGCCTGTTTTGTTCATGTCTGCTGGTGCAGAGTTGCTGGTGGACTGTCTTGAATGAAAGAGCATATAATAGAGCCAGAGTAGAATAATACCCACACATAGTTCCTCTGAGTCTTTTGTTTACCTCAGGATTCACTCTGGTTGGCCACGCTGAGTGCTGGAAGCGTCCATTGTGTGAAAAGGAGGCAGAAAAATTGCATTTTCACTATGCAACTCACTGGGTGTGAGTGGGGGGTGATCCAGGCAGGAGAAAGGCAGAGTGTAGGTACGGCTACTGTTGGAGGGAGGGACTAGAGGACTGACAGAGTGACAGAGAAAACGTCTGTTAATCAGCGTGGATCGGTGTGGTATTGGGGGTTTTCTATTGTTTGGCTCCCCTGCATAGTCGCGAGAAAAAGCTGCTTGTCTTTTTAAAGGCACAGGAGGCTGGAGTCAGGGGAGAGAGTGGAGGAGAGAGGGGGGAGGAGGCAGCCAGAGCAGCAACACAGCTCAGCGATATCAGCAACCAAACAGAGAGGAGGTACCTCAGACACTCACATGCAAGACGGCAAGAAAGCAGGATTATTATTCCATCCTGTTTGTTTTGGATTATTCTTTTCTTGACATTTTGCTCCTGGAGATTCGGTTCCTCCTGCTGTCGCATCATTTTTTACCACCAGATGAGGAGCAGGAATATTCCCCGTCCGTAGAGGAGCAGAGGCTCAGGGATGCCGTGCATAAAGTCAGAAGCCCTGAATCATCCACTGCTCTGCTCCTGATGCGAGCTCATCCTCTGCACTGCAGCACAGAAAGCTCAGCCGCTGGTGCTCCCCTCCTCTGACACAGGCTGCCAGCCGCCACCTGCAAGCATCAGGGCGAAAGGAGAAGGTGTTTTTGTAAGAGGAGCAGGTGGATGTGGAGGGTGGCTGGGGAGCAGGAGCAGGCAGGGGGGGCAGGGGGGGCAGAGCTAGCCGAGGATGGGAGCCAACGAGTCCATGGAGCAAGGACAGACCCCCTGTCCCTCTCAAGAACACATGTGAGTTTGACTTCACCTGCGTCTGTACTCGGTGTTCAGTCTGGAGATGTTCAGAGGTGTGATCCGGCAGATCAGGGAAATCACTTTATTCAAAAGCTGAACGTCCGGAGAGCAGCTCCAACTGCTTCTCGTCTGCTGTTATATGCAGTTCTTTATTTATTCATGGCTTTAAATCGGCCTCTTGTGCAACATAAATTTTCATTGTGGGTGCAGGGTGGCTTATTTTGCAGGATCCAATCACCTGTGAGTAATATTACGGCCATTTTTGATGTCATTAACTGTTGCCAGATGATGTTTTTTGATGCATTTTTGCTTTCCCTTAATCTGTCTTTCTATGCATACTGCCTTAAACCCTTCTCGGTCTACAAAATCCAATGTGACCAACTGAGCACGTCATCATTGTTGTTGTTTTCTTTTGTGATGAAAATAAGGATGAGAGATTTGGCGCATGTGCGCTGGCACATGTGCTTCAGCGTGCCTCAACTACAGTACAGTACAGTCTGTTTGGATGGATGAAACATAATAGTGCTTCAGGAGGGGCTGTGGGAACCAGAATTAGGTAATGAGTGCTGTACGTAGGTGCCACTGGGAGGCTGGTGGGGTGATGTTTTGTTCCGTGTGAAGGAGGACGCGACTGCCGCGCTGGGAGCAGGAGCTGGTGACGGTGTTGAAATAGAACACGCTGTGTGGGGGTGGAAGAAGGAAATAACTCAGAAATATCAGTGGATGAGAGAAAGAGGGAGATGGAGCAAGAGTGCTCCACTTTGCTGTGTTTTATTTATATCTCAGACACACTACTGCACAGGGGAGCAGGGACCCGGGGAGAAGCAGAGGAAAGAGATGAGGGAAATGGAGTGAGTGCATGTGTGTATGCACCGTCTGTGATGTAGAAATGAATGATTTATAGCATAATACAGCCATTTTTCAGACCTAAGAGAGCTGAATACTCTTATAAAAGTATTAGCAGCAAAGTACAGGGTCTTATTGTAGGACTGTTGAATTATGACACTGTAAATCAATACAAGCTGGTTCATATTAAAAGTGTAAGTCCCCCTGCTGCCTTAAAATGAGTTAACAGAACATGAGTTGAATAATTGCTTACTGAGTTAAGTGACGCAAACTTGAGAAAACATTGAAGTACAATAAGCTCAAGATGATTAAGTTGAAAGTGTACAGGGGTAGAGAATGAATTTGATACTGAGCTAAATCATGGTAAGCGTCTTTTCATCATTAAGAAAGGAAACAGCCATAATTTATCTTAGTATGAATTAAAGACGCACAGCAAGTCTCTATGTTTTCTTCAAACTACAAACCAGAGGGGTCTGAGGAGAGTTTAAGAAACGAATAGAAAAATTTTCAAACTTGTCTGAAAATAAAAACTAGTCATTTTAAATTGGTTTAATTTTAAAATATTCAAATGTATATATTTATGTCACAAAAGCAAGAAACAATTAGTTGATTTCACTAAACTCTTGTATGATATTTTACAGTGTAGCTGTCTTACCTACAGGTGTGTGGAACAGAGGCACCGTGCCCACCATCCCAACCATGACTAATAAGGCTTTTCTCCAGTTCACTCCCTCAGTTCACTCCCTGTCAGAAGCACTTACAGTATAAAAAGCATTCACACTTTACAGCACTGTGGGGCTCCGATCTGGAAGTGTTAAGTGTTCAGTAATGGACCAAATTATGTTTATGCTCAAGGGACTTTTTATTTCTTTTTATTGTCATTATTTATGAAAACTAAAATGAGAGTCCAGGTTGTCCTGTTGTCTGTATCCATAGCAAAGCTGCAGCGATTAGTCAATTAGTTACAGGTATCTTGATAATCGATTTATCATTTCTATTCCAGTCGTAACTTGTCCTATTGTTTGCCTGTTTCACATTAATTAGAGTTCAAATTAATGCTGAATGTTCACTGAATGAGTTATTGTCTATTTATGAGTCGTAAGAAATCATTAATAATCTTTTAGAGGGAGTAGATGTTTATAACAG
>JAJHUR010096530.1:0-10798 GCA_027495735.1 Lutjanus campechanus
AAATGTTACCATATGCTACACATACCCTTGCAAAGGCAAACACATCTCTCCATCATGTTTTTTTATTGATTGATTGATTGATTGATTGATTGATTGATTGATTGATCTGCAAAATAGTTGCAGTCTAGAATAAAATTATATGCTTGTTTCACATAAACTATAAAACTTAACTATAAAAAAAACATTAAATGAAAAACTTCTTAATTCCTTTGGTATTATTGCCATACAGATATGTAACTGTGATTACAGGGTAATATGTACATTCAGTCGCTATTTGATCACGTGACAAGAAGATATGATATAATGTAGCTAGTTTAGGTACAAACCTGTCAACACTGACAAGCTGACTAACTCATTCAAATTAAAAATAATATATACTGTATATATGCCTAATGATGTGTGTTTGTGTGTGCTTCATAACTAGTGACTAGCGTGCACTGGGGACCCTCACGACTACCTTATACCACTGTCCTATTCTTTTCTATTCAGGCTTATTATCCGTACATGTGTTACATACAGTATGTGGGTAGCATGAAGGAACTAAAACTTTCTTGTTGTGCAACCATGTGTTATATGACTAGCTGACACTGAGATGATCAGGGGTGGAAGTAACTAACTACAAATACTCATATTACTGTCTGTAAGTCTGTACTTTTACTTGTATTTCAGTATGCATTACACTACATAAGAGTGTGAGTTAAAATTTAATTAATATCCAAACTTTTCATCAGCATTTTTGTAGCCACAAGGCTATGTGATCACAAAGAGGGGAATGAAAACCATGACATACAGATGAAACAAACCAAAACAAAACACTGCAGCAGGCGCAGAAACAGAAACCCCTTTGAATAAATGCCCACTATTGATAAAGCATTGTGAGAGACTGAGCAGGCAGGCGTGAAGAGTCACAGGTGGACTCTATCCCCCCACCCACCCCCCGCCCTCTCCAAAAAAAAACTAACAGGTTTCATTTACCAAAAAAAAAAAAAAAAAAGTCAACACATAAAGGTCAACTGAACAGAACTTAACTCAGGCTATAGTAACTCGAACTGCATAGACTGAACTCACCTAACAAAGACAAAATAGACCTAAGGAGCTGTACACAAAGGGAAACATATATAATGGCAAATCAGACCATTTTGAAACAAGCAGGGTTACACAGAGACAAATACTACTGACTGAACTACAAATGAAACAAGACAATCAGTCTTTCTGAAGAAATATTATTTTTATTATCAACCAAAACAAAAGCACCAAAAAACTAATAGTTTAAAATAGTAAGAAAATAGTTTAAAATCCTAAACGAGAAATCACAAATCTCCCCTGTGATGCGGCAGGCACTTGGTACAGTCTAATTGGCCACTTCCTGTATTTAGCAGCTCAAATTGAGCAGCTGCTTCTTTCGCTCAGGTCCGGCCAGATGTCCCTCCAACGGTGGCGGGACCCTCCAAAGAAACAAAAACTTAGAGCTAATTAGACAAACTTAAGTGTGACGACAACTAAATGTGCACACTGCAAATAGAAACTAATGAAGATATGCTAAATGAGCATGCATGAAACAAAAGCTATGTGTCATGATTAATGTGTTTGTTGTCTGTATGTGCAACATGGATGTCAAATGAATGAGGTCAAAGGTTTACAAACTAAATAAATGAACCATGCAAAAGGGTTGCAGACATTTAGCTCATTCTATGTGGCAGCAGGTGTGGCCATCACAACAGTTAAAAATTAAGTAACACTCTGAGTAAAAAAAAAATGCGTATGTGCTTACATGTTTGAATGATATGGATAATACTCCAGATATTTGTCAAGTGTGGAAGAAAAAGATCTATGACTACAGATTTTATTAAAAGCTGGCACAGGGCCGTGTGCTTCTGAGACGCCCCTTTTAACGAATTCCTGTCTTACCGAGTTGTGCCCCTGTAATACATTACAAAGCGGAGGATGGAAGAGGTTCATTATTCATTGTTCTTCCTAGATTACCAGGGGGTGTGACAGCAGGATTGTGCAATTCCACGTAGGAATCCGGGGCGGTGAGAGGAATGCTTGCAGCTGGACGCAAGACACTGACAGAAGTGTTCGATTTAACCTTTATTCCCCTGCTCGCAGGCAGTAGCGGCGCGTGCACACACACACATCCACAAACACGCACTATTCTAAATCTTCGTTTCTCGCTGCCTGCCTGAATAAACCCCCGCAACATGGAAATGCATTTTTCACACAGAGGCCTCTCATCTCAGAAACGGTGGTTCGCAGTTGCAGAATGTGGCTGCACCCACAAGCTTTTATATCCCAGTCCTCAAGCTTATGTGTATGTATGTTTCTGAGTTCTGTGATATAATCTCTGCGAGCCACCCACTTTGTTCTTTGTTATAACACTAGAACATTCTTCACTATACAATAGCTTTGCTTTTGTCCCACCTATTCAGCCGAGAACAACATAAACATGGTACTGAACTATGGAAGTGCAGGATTACAGGTTACTACAGCACATCCTGGATAAACAGTGATATATGCTTATGTTAACATAACATTTTTTGATTTATGACGCTACATCTGCATTCGCCCATCACTCTAGGCCCAAATAGGGATTCTGTTAAGCCTAAACCACAGCTGTGCATGAATCAGAATAATAATCCCCAAAGATTCCTTTTGCCCCCATTCCCTGATACACTGTGTGACTCATTCTCAGTGGAGAGCAGCACTCTAGAAAATCCATTGAGGCTCATCAGCTCTCCAGACACGCCTACATGCCGAGGTATAACGGCAGGCTGCCCCGGCACTGCCTTCCAGCCAGAGCTTATGACTGAGTGTGTGTGTGTGAGTGCCACTAAGGCAAGATGTCCTGGAAGACTACAGAGGTCAATAAGGATGGGTGAGCGTCTCCGAGCTCCCAGAGTGATGTTATGATGTTACCAGCTTCCTAATAGGCTGTGTTGCCCTGTAGAGGATGATTTAACTGTAATGTTGACGTCACAGAGAGGCCTGAGGCTGGGTTGCACCAACAAGGATTCATTTTTAAACCTGATTAAATCAGGATTTAACTTTAAATTATGTTGCACCTGACTAGTTTAAAATTAAGAAGGATTCAATTTAAACTTATCCTTAAACCTCATCTTAGTTTTTACTCTATACCGATTACATTTAATGGCCGCCTTTTTGAGATGGACTGAGCAAAATAATCAAGTTCCTCAGAGAAAATTGAGGGACAAACTCAAATCAGTTTTATAATGTCTCTTTTCTCCTCTGTCTCACTCCATTTGACCCCTCGTCCTCACTGTGTTTAAATCTGCTATTATTGCCATGTTGCTTTATGTTAATTTTGTTAAAAAATAAAAAAATAAAAAATCTTAACAAAGAGGAAATTAGAGCCTCTTTGTACAACCATCATGAGTAAGTCAGCTAGGTTAACTAACTTTTTAGCTAGCTTGAAAACAATGTAACATTTTGTAAACTTTTTTGCTAGCTAGCAAACAGTAGAGTGCTGTAGTGATGACTTTTGTAGGTCAGCCCAGAAGTTAGCATCGCCCTAGTTGTCTCCACAAAAAGTCAGTAAGATATTTCCATTGGATTTTGGATTTGTGCAGAAAATAAGCTAAGTGGCAAGCAAACGTTTATGATGCTGATGTTTTGTTCAGCATGATGACCACTCCTTACTAAACACCTTCCATTTTTTAAGTAAAAGCTTAAAAATTCACGTGTTGGTTATTAACTGACACATTTAAGATCACATTTTCAAGTAAAACGCAATATTATCTTCAGCTTGTGTTAAACACAGTCTTTATTTCAGGCATATAACCCATTTAAAAAAAACTTTGAGGTGAGGGAAGCAGAAGTGCTAATATGTTAACATTCCTGTACCACTCTATTATAACATTTTGCTAACTTTTTAACTAGCTAGAATACAATGTAATATTTTAACTTTTTAGCAAGAACAATGTGTCATTTTGTTAAGGTCTGCAGAGCAGCCAAATGTTGCTGGTTTCCACCCTCTTTTATATTTACCTGACAGCACCGTAGGTGTATAGTGATTCAAGTCTGATTAAACTTGGATTTACTTAACAGAGATTAGTTTTTATTTGTGCAATGAAAATGAAATGAAATTCATTATAGACTCCATCACAAAACCCACTCAAATGAGAGTCATTTTCCGTGCATTGTACATTGAGAAAATAGCCAATTTCCCACTGTCACATAGCAATGCAGATAGCCAGCTCATGTTGACACCAGCAAGAATCAGCGCTGTCACATCCACACCCTGCGGGTAACTTCCACTGAGAAATTCGATCATACGCGAGAATTTAGATGCAGAGGCATAGGAGGAATGAGATCATTCAGTGAAAGTGAGAGGAGATGATGTGTGGGAGAGCGAGGCAGGAGGACAGAGGATGGAAAAGCAGGCAGCAGGAGAACGTGACGAGCGGTGGAGAGAAAGAGTGAAAGAAGAAGAAGACAGAGGGGTGAAAGTGACAGAAAGGGCTGTCCCTCCCCAACGTAGTCTTTGGAAAACAGGGGAAATACTTTCTGTCAGGCCGTGAGATGCCAGCTGGAGAGCTGAGCAGAGGAACAACGCGTTTAATACATAATTGTACAGAAATATGTGGGAGTAAAGGGCACCGAATCAAACCAAATAAAGGCAAAGATGCTTCACATGACAACACTCGCAGTCATAATGAAAGACAAATTAATATCAGAGGTATTCTCAGTCCTGTTTTGACTGCAGAGCCTGCTCCCATGGATTCTTTAGGTTTATTTTTATGTTTACTGGTGAGAATTATACAAATTCCCAGGACACTCATTCTTTTTACGACCCATAGTGAGTGTGTTGGTACAGGGCAACAGCTGCGATACCCCTCAATTTAATGTGAGTGAAAAAAAAACAAGTTATTTTGGGGATGGGTACATGTGCCACATTCTGCTCTCCATGGCGCTTTGGGACCTAAGGCCTGTTTTTAACCAACAGAGTGAGGGATGGAGCTGTGGATTCGAAGACCGAGGGAAGAAGAGAGGAAAGAAAGAAAGGAAGGAGGAAGTGGGGTAGATAATGTTTCACTGATGATACAAAGATGCTTGCATCTCCTCCCATTCTTTCAAAAGAATCTGCTCCAGCTTGTCACACAATCGCAATCATAAAAAGTAGCGCAATTACATCCTGCGAGCTTGTTTCTAATATCACTTTACATATTAAAATGACATGTTATACAGAAGGAAAGCTCCCATTGGTGATTGTGGAAGTGCATGGTATTATTTTCTATATCCAAAGAGGTTCAAAAGTGCAATTTTTCATTATAATGGATACTTTCACAGTTGGAGTGTTATCATCTCTTCTCAGACACTGAGACAATGAAGACACTTAAAGCTGTGTTATACACTGTATAGCACATAGTATTTATCCTCAAAGGAAGCTGAATGTCAAGATAGCCCATAATATCATTTTAAAACTGGTGGAGGAGGAAGTATTCAGATCCTTTTCCGCAGGAAAAGTACTGATACCACGTTGTAAAAGTCCTGCAATGAAAATTCTTAAGTAACATTGTAAGTATAATCAGGAAAATGTACTTAAGTATTCAAAGTAAAAATACTAAATGTAGAAAACTATAACTGTTATATACTATATCACTGGGGCCCAAACTCTTCTTCTATCAAATGAATCACATGTTTGAGGGGCTAAGGGTGCTTGAAAAACTTGCCACGTGCATCAGTCATGGCAAAAATTGACATCTAATCTACATGACAACATTCAGTCATAGACATATATATTATATAATACATATTTATACTGTGATGTGGTTCACAGATCCATTTCAAATACTGTCAGAATAAATGTAAGACCTTGTTCTCACTGTATTGTGAAGTTTGTGACATTATGTCAAATAGCAGACACATTTTCATCCCCAGGTTTCCAAGTCCAGCAACAATGTGTGCAATATCTGATCATATTTTGATGACATACCTTTATCTTTGCTTTCCTTCCTCCAGCTACAGGATTCTAATTAGGCAGTTTCCTGAATGACACTAAAATACAACAGAAGAAAGGAGCAATTAGCAAACACACATGCTGCAGAACTGGCTAATACACATCCTGCCTTAAACCACCATCATGCACCCCTGAAGTTGGAGCCTCCCGCCTGCAAGATATCCTGACTGACAACTTCAGATCTATGACAAGGGAAATAAGCAGAGCTCATCTTTTATGAGGTCAGACCCTCATTGTGGCTACCTAAAATGTGATTATATCAACTTGTGTGAAATGTCTTTTTACATTGGGGGAGTACTTGTTCTGCCTTTAAGTGGCAGCTGAAGTGAGGCCAGCAAAGGGGGTGATGACATGCAGCAAAGGGCCACAGACTAGAATTGAATCCAGGGCTGCTGCTGCTGAGGACTTACAGCCTCAGTACATGAGGTACACACCTTACCAACCGAGCTACCAGGTCACCCCAACCAGATACCTATTTGTGGCCATTTCTGACTGCATGGAGAAACAACTGAAGCCTGGCCAGACATCTCTAATTAACTTTGTTGGGAGGTGATTTACTCTGTGGGTGAAAAACTAAACTGAAAAACAACTGAAACTTTGTAGGAGATCCTAATTATCTCTGTCAGGGATAAGTGATCTATTGCTCGTGTGCATGCATGACCAACGGACCTGAAGTTTGCCCACAGCTAATCTCAAATACAACTGGAGCCTTTTTTTGTTGTTGTTGTTTGTTTGTTTGGCACATTCATGACTGTAGGGACCTCTGAGATTAAGAATTCTTGAAAAATTCTTGAAAATTTTTTTATGGCTCCATGCAACAGACATTATGTTTTCAGGTCATCCCATTTTTATGAACACAATATCTCACAAACACATTGAGGGAATTTCTTCAAACTTGGCATAAATGTCACTTGGAGTCAAGGATGTACTGATTAGATCATGGTGATCAAAGGTCAAAGGTCAATGTGACCTCACTTAACACAGTGTGGTATTTGTACTTTTACTTAATTAAAGGATCTGAATACTTCTTCCACCACTGTCTGAAATGTTCCATGCTGTATGATTTGGCCTTGGCCCATTCACACTACTTATAATAATAATAACATTACTGTCATACACATTTTGTCTGCTTAAGGCAGGACAGGAAATGCATGAGCGCAAATTAATGAACAATATTGCTTGAAAGATTGTCCAGTCAGCATCAGGGTGAACCCAAAGGGATAATTCAGCAGATCAAATAAACACTGGCACTTCCGTTGACCTTAATTCAACCTTCTGGCTTCTGACCAACAGTTTATGTGCTGCTACATTAGACATCATCAGAATGAAAGCGTCCTAAGCTGACGAATTCAGGATGCTGTGCCTGAAGATTTTTTCGGTGAGACATTTTTCCCCGCTTTCCTCTCCAGCGAGGCAGTGGGAAGTGCGAGCGGTTATGAGTGGCAGGTCACGCAGACGAGACCTCCTCTATGTGGAGAGGAAGGATCTTGGCTCGAGGGGTAGACAGGATTGGCGTCACTGGCTTGGATCTCTCCCTCATGAAGTCAGACAGCTGAGTGAGGACTTGTGGCAGCTCTGTCACTGGACAGGGTGACTCACTCACTCATAAGTGGAGAGGTTAATAATAGTCATACATTAGAGCCACAGAAGTGAAATCACACAGCTTTAGCAGCTTAAGCCTTCCAAATGGCTCCGCTGCAAAGCAAAAATGCATTTCACCGCCTTGCCTATCTCTCATTTATGAGACAGTTTTAAAGGTTTGGATGACAATTATTAAATGTGAATGTCCTCAGGCTAAATTGCTGACTGTTTGAAAGACATAATGATATTATTACAACATGCAGTATGTCCATTCTAAAGTGACAGACATATTAAAGCACTAAGCATTACATGTCAAAACTGCCAAGAAAATGGAAGAAAAGCCCCCCAAAAAATACAACATCGCTGGTGTCTTGATTTGTGTTTTCTCTCTGCTGTGTCTGACAGCAGATATTGTCCTCCATGTGTAGGAGATATTTCCTGGCACTGCGATACCTGCATGGAACTGCCTAAGGCGTCACAGGGGGGAAAGAAAAAAAGTCAGATTTATTAAAATTCCCAAACACTTGACATTTTGGAGACGTAAGGCAAAGACACCAACATTATACTGCATTCGCTGGTGATGAGTCAGTCACAACTCTCCACGATTTGCAGGGGAGTCATAGCACAGGAGTCCAGCACAGTGAGGAAAGTGCAGTTCAGTTTCCAACACTACAGGTTGTAATAATGCCTCATAAATATATATGTATATATATATATATATATATATATATATATATATATATATATATATATATATATATATATATATTTGAGGTGGTTAAGAAATATCTTATTGGATTATCTGAATGATCCTTTTCCTGTTAAAAAAAACAAACTTTGATCATATTCACCAATGTTCATATACTGACAGTGTTTTGAACCTTATAACATGTTTGGACTTGAGAGTGAAGACAAAAGGAAACAGTGATCTTCGGACTAGTCTGAAGTCTGGCTGCAGATCTTTAATACCGAGAAGACTACAAATAAACACCTCGTGGCTCAGTGGTTAGCGCTGTTGTCTCAAAAGAAAGAGGGTGTCGAGTTCAGTTCTCATGTGGGTTTCCTCTAGTGGTCCGAAGACCAGAGTTTACAACGGTGTGACACATTTTATAGGCAACATGGAACATTATCCGAAAAAAGAAAACAAAAAACACTGATATGTAAAAACACTTTCAGTCATCATGGTGGTGGGTGTATCTGCAGAGATCCTGCCCTCTGTCGTGTATTTCTTTATTTCCCTCATTATTCTGGATGCTTTACTAACTAATGCTGGCATTTGACATCCTGGAGCGTTTCTGGTATGTTTATGACCATCTCAGACAAATCCTACTGATGCTACCTTTAAAGCATGTAAAAATTATTCTTCTATGATTAATATTTTGTTTAACATGATTTACCCATGTAAAAAGTAGAAAAAATACTAAAAGGGGCTTGAAGCACACCTACTTCTTCTCACACCCCACACCCAAAACCACTGTTTGTACTAGGCTGACTGGTGAGAGAGGATTGTGTCTAGAAGGGAACTGCAGACCATACTTGTCAACCTTGAGACCTATAAAATAGGGAGGATTTTGGTACCAAAAAATTTTGAGTTTCAGAGGCTTCATTTCCTGCATTCTGACGACTTTTAAAGAATCAAAATAACAAAATAAGAAGTATAAGCACTTTTATGTCAAATAATTTTCAGGAAATAATTCATCCCAGCATGAACTTGAACTAAGTTTATTCATATTAGAAACTGTGTACAATGTCTCAAAAACAGAGATGATGTTCCGTACCAGATTTGCCAGGTGTTAACATTTGGGGAAGAATTGTTTAGACTCAGATGGAGACTTACTATACAGTGACTTTGTATCAGAATGATAAGTGTAGTGAGCATCTTTCATTTGTTTATGTTGTTTGTTTGCTTGTGACCGACACAGCTAATGCTAACTCTCACTCTATACTGACAAGTCTGCTCTGTGGTGGAGGTTTCTGGTTTCTTTGCCTGCATGAAGCATATTAGACAGCGATTGGTTTTCGAATTTGTTACGTATCAATTCTAACCTGCTTGGGGTAAGTTAAATTTTAGGCAAGTGCACAGACCCCCTGTGACTCTCCCCCCTTCAGTACCAGAATGTCATAACACCTCTCTAGTGACAAACTTTGCACAATATGTAAAGCCAGTATAGTCAAGGTCATTTTAGGAGACATAAACATAAGGGAAAACACATTTCTGAGTGGAGGAGATCTTTAAAATATTGTAACACTGTGAATTGCAACATGTTTGATAATGCTGTATGACCCTCTAAAGCTTAATAAGAGCTGAAATGACAAGGATAATGCTGGCACTACAACCAAATCTTCAGGCCTGTCTCAAGTTCTATATGGTGCATATACTTAAATAGATTTGTGTCCACAATTACCAGACTAATACTCACACAACGGAGAGACCCAAGCCAATTTGGGACGGGTCTCATGGGTTTGTTGATTTAGACACAGAGAATGGCAGAACTTTTAAAAAGATTATCTGTACGCTTCCTATATCACACACAAAATTAAATTCCAAGAATTTTTTTTCCTGGACCACAAGATGTGGTGATGTTATATTGGACTGTGTTATTTTGTCATGTATTCCTGTTATTTTGTCCATGTAGGTTGTGGACAGAATGACTCTGTGTTGACAAATACCAGGAAAATGCCTCGAGAGGGGCATTTGGTGTGCTTTAAAATGCCATACAGCCCAGTACAATTATAAAGTATAGCAAGTATATTTATTGAAGACTATAACATGTGGCACAGACAAATTGTATGTCATACAATATACAATCTATATTATTTGTCATACAACCTTTTCTGATAGCATGTGAAAAGACATGTATGACAATGCAGGCGGCTATTATGCATAATGTGGCCGCATTTTAGTCACATTGAAAGGATATTCACATTGTGAAAGGTCACTTAAAACTGCTCTTTTTCAGTGATTCAGAGCCTGTGTGATAAGCTATGAAATGACGAGAGCACACTGTCCTTGTCTGGCCTCTGCAGGAGAACACACACACACAAGCTCGCTCACACACACACGCACACACACATCTCTGCAATTCACGCAACGTTCAAGCTGCTGCCATGGCAACCTGTCTCCATCCCCCAGGGGATATTGTACAGGACCGCAAACATAAACACAAACACAGGACACACACACACACACACACACACACACACACACACACACACACACCTACACACACACACACACAC
>JAJHUR010096533.1:0-10389 GCA_027495735.1 Lutjanus campechanus
GGAGGAGGAGGAGGAGGAGGAGGAATAATTCCTGAGGGTGTAGAAACAGAGTCAGATAATAAAGTGACAAATCAGAACATGTTCCAGTATGAAAGTCAGAGTAAGAGCCAGAAAAACGTCAGTCATCCTGCAAACACACAGAACACACGCAGAACACACACTTCAGCTCATATATATTGTACCGTATGGGTATTAGGGCTGCAACTAAAATTTATATTCATTATCGATTCATCTGTTGATCATTTTTTCCACTAATCAATCTGTTGTTTGATCCATAAAATGTCAGAAAATCAGTCCAAGATGATGTCCTCAAATGTGTTTTGTCCAAAGCTCAAAGATCTTCAGTTGACTGTTAGAGAGGAGTAAAGAAACCAGAAAATATTCACATTCAAGAAGCTGAAATCAGAGAATTTTGACTTTTTTTCTTAAAAAATTACTCAAGCCAATTAACTGATTATCAAAACAGGTGGTGATCAATTTAATAATCAATGAATTGTTACAGCTCTGATGTGTACTGTACTGTATAAAGTCAGACACCGAATCAGAATCACAACAGTCAGCCCGAAAACAGCCCACAGAACTAAACTGAAGTGGATGAAAATAAAGATAAATAATCACTGATGTGGTTTCTTCAGCCCTCTACAGAGACTTATTGATCTTTCATTATATGTGATCATGTGACCCCTGACCTCCAGGTATCCGATGATGCAGTAATTCTGAGGTCCATCCAGACCGCAGGTGGATGTGGCCGACAGCTGAGCTGCTCGGCCCACCATCAGGTCTCCCAGCTGGGGGTTACAGGAACCACCAGGACACGGTTCCTGTACATCCTGGAGGTCCCGGAGGTCCTGGAGGTGAGCTGCTGGAAGACAAACTGCAGAAAGAGACAATTATCAATTTGACATGTGAACTTTAGAGTGGAATGTTTCATCAATAACGAAACCAGGCTGACTGATTATTTCACTAAATTTTATCACAAGTCAAGAGTCTGTAAGGAAACATACACAATATATATGGAACTATGCATGTAGAGTATGAGTCCTATGAGACTGTGTCCAGTCTTGTACGAGATGAGCTGTATGTGATGTGAGAGAGAGAGTGTGTATGTTGAGCTGTCAGTGGGAGATTATCACCAGAATAAAGACTGAGAAGAAAAAAACAAGTGACAACAAGAGAAAAATTCAACAAGTGATCACAAGTCTGAACACAGAAGAAGAGAATCTACAGTCTGATTGTACCTGAACGCACCTGAGACAGCTCACACCTGAGTCAATACACCTGACAGGGTGATCACACGTTTGAACACAGAAGTCTGATTGTACCTGAACGCACCTGAGACAATCCATACATCTGACAGGGCTGCAGAATATGGACATTATATGGACATATCAGTCATCCTGTCCTATCAAAGAAAAACTGAGAACCTTTACATAGTCCAGTGGTTTTATCTAGAACCCACCCAGGGGGTTCTACTGAGAACCCTTTTATATCATTGTATAAGGATCTCAACAATCTTTGAAGAACTCTCTCTTCCAGAGAGGTTCTTTGGATTAAAAGGGTTCTTCATGGAATCTTAAGTCTTTCAACGAACCCTTGACAAACCCTTTCTTCAAAAAAGGTTCTTCACAAGCAAATGGTTCTGTGTAGAACATCAGTCATTCCAAAAGAACCCTTAGGGAACATTTATTTGTAAAAGTGCAGCTGCCTTTGATTTCTGTTTCCTTCAGTCCAGTGAAGACAGACACAGAGACAGTGTCCTCTGCCTGTATCCTCAGTGACAGACACAGAGACAGTGTCTTCTGCCTGCAGCCCCAGTGACAGACACAGAGACAGTGTCCTCTGTCTGTCTGTTTGTCATGCACATGTCATACTATCAATAAAAACTGATAATTTTTAAATCATTATGATATTTGATTTTGTCCAGATGGCCCCGCCCGCCTCTGGTCAACACCACTTTCCTTCAAACTCACCAATGAAGATGATGAAGGTGATGATCATGTTGTGCTGCAGCTGTCTGATGGACTCTGGGGGACAGAAAGTCAACAGTGAGTTTGTGGACTTCATCATCATCAATCAGCATTTTATTGTTGTGACTCATGAAGCAACTGTTGCTGTTTTCACTCCAGGCTGTATTTTTTCCAGTTGTGTTGCAGCAGAATGTCTTCATCAGACTGTAACAGCTGCACTGGTTTGATCTCGTCCCATAGCTGTCCTCTAGAGACCACCTGATCTAATAATGTTTACAGTCACTTCTAATGGAGCAGTAGAACTGTATCAGTGAAGTACTCTCATCAGCAGAGAAAATGGAAGAAGAAAAGTTATTGTGTGGGAACAAAAACAAAAAATATCACCCTGACCCTCAGGAGGCGTAAAAATCATGTCTGACCAAAAAGACCTTAAAAAGGATGATGATGAAGGGAGCCATTGATCTCAGTCTTCCAAAATCTTCCAGGTGTTCACACCTATGGACCCAGCAATCAGCTCCCATTGGTTGAGCGGGGGTGACCCCCCCTCACCCTCATCCTGATCACAGACCAGTTAACCCTGCAGATGTCTGTCTGTCTCTCCTCCTTGAGGTCTCCTCACTGCTCCCTGTCTTTGCAGACCTCTCTGCTCTTTCTCCTCTGGACTCTCTGAACCACATGTGGCCTGTTTGAAGCTGCCACACTGATTATCTGATTATTACTGTAAAGAGCGCGGTCAACTCCTCCATGGTCACTGGTCACAGGTTTATAAGCAAACCTGAAGATAAATCCAAATTTTAATCTGAAATGTTTAAAAATGAACACCAAGTTCTCTTGAGTTCTCATCTGGCTGGCCTGTGGGTCCACAATTTCTTCGTCAGTCGCTGCTACAGAGGGGTTGAGTAGCAGGAGTGAAAATTAAAATAACTGCAGGCATTGTGACATTTTCCTACACAACACCACAACAAATTCACACGTATTAGCTTGCTAACCTGTCAATAGTGCTAATCGTGCTACTACTGTAGATGCAATCTTGAGACAAAGCAGGAAGAAATGCAGTTGTCAAATAGCCATAGTCTAAAATGTTTAATTGTGCTTGACAGGAAAGGAAAATAAAGTCATAGCATGTTGCTGTATTATTCTTAGTATTTGATTTTCATGCGGGCTGGTGTGTGTTTTGTTGCTCTTATGTGTTACCGGTCGAACACACTGAGAGCTTTAATTAATTAGTTAACAAGCACAAAGTGCCATGAATTCCAGCACCTCTGATAATTAATGCATTTAATAAAGTAACTTTTTGCTCTACCATCTGAATTAGACACACAACATGATGTCTGACACCAGCTTTGTGCAGAAATACTTCAAAAGATGAAATAATGGCAATGTAAATGAGGGATGAGGGATAAAAAAAAAGGGATGAAATCCGTTGGACTAAGGTTTGCTGCGACATTTGGAATATCAGACAAAATTCCAGGTGAAACCCCAAAGTTTCAAGAACACTGGATTTATAGTTTATCCAAAACACATCTGGATGAAATACTGCAGCATGTGATGGATTTAAGTCAGCAGTTGGCTGTGGCAAAAAGCGCCTCACTGAAGAAAGACGCCAAAAACTGCTGAAGAATCAATCTGAAGCCTCTCACCAAGTGAGTCAGAGCTCTTTTACAGTTTTACTTTTTAATGTTGAGCAATCATTTACTTTATTAAGCCGACTATGGCGGGCGTGGTGGGAGCCGTCTGCTGCGCTCAGCTGCAGCCTCTGAATACAAACGGAATGTAGAATCTGTTTGGGCTCAATATCATAACTGTAAAAACACCAAATTACTTGATTTGACGAATTTCGTTTCTTTAAAATATGAAGAATTTTAAAATATCACTTGCATGAGGCTGCTCAGTCAGACAGAGACAGATCACAGGATGAACTTGGCATTTCATCCTCACATGCAGCCGCAGCGAAGGTCAAGCTGTACACAGCCTGCACAGTTTATATTATGTTAATAATAATGTTGATTAATGTTGAAATTATGTTCTTCTGCCTCAATAATAATTATAAATACCACCAGATAATAGACTAAGGTGATCATGTGGTCAAGATGTGTCATCTTCAAGAAAATACCCCTAATCACTCCTTAACATTATATAGGCCAATATTTTTTGTCAACTGTAGCATGTAGCTGGTAGGATGTAAACATGGCGTCGATCTCGCGATATTTCCACGTGTCCACTAAGAGATATATGAAGTCTTGCGAGATCGACGCCATGTTTACATCCTACCGGCTACATGCTACAGTTGACATTTCTGCTAAAAATATGGTGTAAATGGCGTCTTTTGCGGTTAAATTTTAATCTTGCAGCTCGCGGACACTTGGATTACACCACACAATCTGGATGGAGACATTTTGTGTTTGTTTTGTGTGCTATTTTTAACGTTTTATCCGTGGTCACCGTTCACTGCCATTGTACTGGATGAGGCTGCTACCCTGTTTCTCCTAAAACTCCAGGATTGTTTGGTGAACTGAAGATCTTCACCCATCATCACATCAGCATAGTGGCGAGTACATACTGAGTGGGTTATTCTGGGAAAGTGGAATATCGCTTTAAAATCCTTCAAAATCTCAAACAAACAATACCTGCTGATAACAAAGGTGTAAAATTGTTCTATTATGATCATCTTTGTTTTAAAATATATATATATTGATGGAAATGTTGGTCTTTTAAAGTTGTGTCTCAGATGATTTAGTCAGGCATAAAAAGGGTCAACTATACCCTAAGGACCCCTGTCTCACTTACTGGTTTAAAGAAAGGCGGGAATTCCGTTTACCAGTGCTCAAACACTGGTAAACTTTCTATTTTAGACAAATTCATTCGATAATATTTCTATCAGATGTGTCTCAACCATAACATGTCGACTCTGTAGTTCTTCTAAATCAAAGATCAATTCAAATTTTGGTTTTAAAATGTGTATTTTGAGACTCTGAGACACTTTAAAAAAGTGAAATGGCAGCTCACTACGATGACGCTGTGACAAATCATGGAACATGGAACGACTCCACGTTTCCACACATCTGACTGGTCAGTTACAACTCTATTAATTACTTAATTAATGACTAAACTACGTGACCAAATACAAAGTGACAAACATCAGAATTACTGATAAAATATGTCAGTTTCTTCATTTTTTTAAATTTCTGTGGTTATTATAACTACCTGATCGTCCTCATCAGACTCTCTGTGTCAACATGCAGCTTTAATAATTGCCTTCTGCAAGACATAAAATAGTGTGTGTGTGTGTGTGTGTGTGTGTGTGTGTGTGTGTGTGTGTCGTCCAGGATCAACTGAACCCTGAAGGGACTGATGAACTTCAACGGGAATGTTTGGGCCTCAGCAGTAATTGTGGGGATTTACTGAACTTTCGGAGTGTTACTGGTGTTTCGGAGTACAAAATGTTCTCATAGTTTTATCTGAAGACTAAACTAATATCTGTCTTTCATCCATACACATCTCATAATTCACTGTTCATCCTGTTTACTTTAAGAATGATCTGTGTGTATATATTACAGACAGACGTGTCATATTTCTACACATGAGCCTTCATCTACTGTCAGACTGAAGTAATCGTTCCACTGTGATTACCCCGCCCATGACCCTGCCCACTCTCACACTACACATACCATCAGACTGAGTCCAGTGACAACTGATCTCTAACCCTAACCCAATACTAGACATTCTATTATAAATGTAACGATATTACTTATTTTGGAGCAACTGTGTTTCTGTCCCATCTTAATGCCTTTATCAAATAAAATATAAATCCACCCTGAAGACAGGAAAAAATGTTCCACACCACCAGCAAAACAATCTAGATTCTACTGGAATTGCATGGGGTCCACAGGAAGAACAGTGGAACCTCATCAAAGACCAGTGGAATTTCATTATCAACCACTGGAACCAATTTCCAACCCAATCAATGACCACTGAAACTATATCAACAATCTCTCCAACCTTATCAAAGATCTTTGGAGGCTGAAATGTGTTGCTAGAATCAATGTTGTAGAGTTGTTGTATGAAAGTGTTCATGTATTATTGTATGTGAACATTCTACAGAGGTAACAGTCAAATCTAGTTTGTAATTATACAATTATATGATTATATAATGTAGTTAGTTTGTAATTTGGTTTTTGTGTAGCCCAGTAATAAACACGGGCAGCTTCATCTCTTCCAGGTGTGTATTTAAATGCATAGTTGAGGTTTCTGAAGTCTAAAAAGTCCGTTTCAGATCACATGAAAGTATCATCTCACTCATTTTCACTGCAGTTTTTGCTCTTTTTTGTTCTGTTAGTTAAAACCTGTAAACTGCCTTCAATATGACCTGAACATTGTTTCTACTTTGTGCACTACTAATGATTCAAAGAAGAAAGTGAAACATTAAAATGTAAAATAATGATGTACAAGTCATTAAGATGTTTGACTATGTATATTCAAATCATATCTCAAAGGAACTTCTTTGAAAATGTGCAGACATGAACCAAATGAAAATTCAATTCAATTAAATAATAATAAAAAAAATATTATTTTATTTTAAATAAATTTATAAACACCTTCATGTTGGTCATGTTTTTGTGTTTGATGATCACTGGAGAATTTTAACGCCTTTGTTTGAAAATGAACTTCAGCCATTTGAAGGTCAAATAAAATGAAATTAAATCTCAGGCTGCAACTAACGATTATTTTCATTATTGACTAATTAATCCTGTCACAGTCCTGTCAGTTAAAAAATAGGTCCAAATGTGGAGGATTTAGAGCGACATATGCTGCCATCCCCATCGTTGGATGTGTTTTTCAAGTCTTTCCTGTAATTCCTGATTATTTTCATTGTTGATTATCTAGTTGAAGATTAATAAATAATCAACTAATTTGTGCAACTCTAATTGAATCTGTGTTGTACTTCAGTCACTCAAACGAGTCCATCAGTTTGTACGGTCTGATAAGAACAGAAGACGTTACTTGTCTTTCACTGACTGATGACTGACAGCAGAGTATCTTATTGTGTTTAACAGCTGCTGATTGTTTCAGACCTTTTTGTCACAGGATTCTTTATCTGTGTAGAGTTTAGATGCAGTAAAGGGTTTCTTTCAGACATTACAGAACATGTCCAAAAAACAAACATATCAAACACTTTAAAGACATGTTACTTTCTATCAGGAGACATAGAGACAAGCACCAAGAGGCTCAAGTCAAGATTTATAAAGAATCTTCATATGAACGTACCTGCTGCTGCTGCTGCTGCTGCTGCTGCTGCTACCACACTGACACACTGCACACATCTGGGCAGGTAGGAGCACACCTGAGACGGAACGTAGCCTGAGGCTGCTCATGTCATGAGAGACACAGAGAGACGCAGAGAGAAAAGTCAGATTCCATGAGAGTGGCTGCAGAATAAATGAGCTCCTGCTGTCTCAAACTTGAACCTTTTGTTAAACAACTGCTAGCACAGTTCCTCGTCTGAAGTCGGTGTGTTTGTTGAATATGTTTTTGGTTTGATGTGTGAAATAAAGTCTGTTTAACACAAGCTGAGGAGACTTTTACGCTTGCTTATGTTATGCTAACACTATGGTTTGCATAAAAAATTGTTTAAAACCGTAATAATAACATAAAACATTGTTAACATGAAAGATATTTAGACTTTAGAACAGACATTTAGAAAAAGATTCAGATTTAGATAAAGCATTTAACATAGACTGTGGGTTTAACATTTATATTTAAATGTTTAATCTAAACGTCACAGACTGGTGAAACTAAATATTTAATTTACTGGTCCACATGACCTGGACGTCCAATAAAAAGGCACTGAGTAAATACATTTATCTTCATTCTGTAACCTAAAGAGCAACACGTTTGTCTTTTAGGTTAAAGTAGTCACCGGCCTCATTTCCCATCATGCCCTGTGCTGGACGGAGTAGTTTGTTAAGTTTGCTGTTTAATATTCATAAATGCAAAAGTTACTTTGTTTGTGACATATTTTTTTTCAGAACTGCTGCTTTATGTCAATTGTCACTTTTGTACAGATTTATAGATATTATAGTTGAGGCTTGTTTTGTCTCTTTGTTGCTCTGCAGTGTGAATTTACATGTTAACTAAAGATTTAGTTTTGCCAAACACTTGTCACATTTAGATTTAATATTTAGATTTAAATTGAACATTGAGACTTAGATTGAACAGTTAACATTCAGATTTAATATAGAACATCAAAACATATTAACAACTACATATAAGATGTTTCAATAATAGACAAAATATAAAAAATTATAATAATAGAAAATAAGAAGTGTGTCACAGTAGATACATTTTACTACAATATATAAGAGAGATAATACAACAATAATAACAAATATATACACAATAGGAAATCTGTAACTAAAAATGTGCTTTGTTCTACAATATATAGCAGAAATATATTAATATAAAAACAGTAATAAATTGAAAATATGAGAGGATATTAAAATAACAAATACAACAAATCATCATCATCATCATCATCATCATCAGTGGTTATTTAAAACCTCCTCTTAGACCTGACACTAAAACTAAGATATTCCTTTATTAGTCCCACATCCCCACAATCCCCAATCCAAGACCATAAATAACAAACAAGCAATATAAACAATATATAAAAAATATGAGCAATTCAAAGGAGGAAACATGTGGAACTATAAAATATAGGAAGTTACAATATATACATACGTTTTCAATTTTACAACACGGCACAGAGGAAATACTGATACTGCACATTGAAAATTAGAGATTCACCATCTTCCATCACAGAGTAACCATAACTAGGCCTGTCAGGCTTTCCATTTCTCTCCATGTTGAAGTTTAGTCCACTGACCACACCTGTGGTCTCTGTCTTCATCTGCTCTAACATAAGCTGCTGATGTTAGCATGTCTGGCTAACTAACACTAGCTTAATAGCTGCAGTAACTTTATCTCCAGACAAACTTCTTAGATCCCACTGCATCTGCATTTGTTCTGTTTGAGGAGGAGGATGTGGGCTGATGAATAATCAAAGTGGGTTGATGACGATGCATGGCTCGCTGTCTCAGGTCTAAGCCGGGTTAGCTTAGCTTTTATCCCATCTCTCTTTCTGTGGCAATCACAGTCCAGGTGGTCCAGCTGGTCTTAAGGACCCGTCTTAAGGGTTAGGGTGCACTAATTGAGTCCCTGGGCTTCCTTTTCCCACGTTAATGAGTGAATTTCTGTCATCTGTCATGTAGATATGTGTCTATGATGTCTCTTTCCAGAAATCATGACCTCAGCATCTGTGGATCACCAGGACACAGCTGATCATCTCAACACCACCTCCTTCATCATCATCATTTTGACAGAGATCATTCCTCTCACCTGATGAGAAGACAGACAGCAGGAGTCATAAATCAGTGTTTACAGAGACTCTTCATCACATCCAGTATAAAGAGCAGCAGGACTTCAGTCCTGTTAAGACCAGAGGTGGAGCAGCTGCTTCCTCTCAGCTCTCATGTTCACCTGTTGGAGTGAAGGTCCATCAGGTCTGTTGACTCTGTAGAATTCACTGAAGTACTTAGTGGAAGTAATCCGCTGAGAGTCCATGAACGCATCATTACTACAGAGACAGTCAGTGTTCACTTAAATGATGGATTTACTATTCAAAGCTGTTATAAACCAGTTTGAACAGAGCTGAGAGCTGTGACAGAGACGACGTGATCAGTAGTTTTAGTGTTGAAACAGACACTGGCTACGTTTACATGCAGCCAATATTCGGGTTAAGGTCAATATTCCGGTTTCTGAACCATTCGGAATAACCCGTTTACATGCGTGAGCAAACAGGGTTATTCCTGTATACATGGTAATTGTAATCAATTGGGATATCCCGATCAAAACAGCGACGCACGGACAACGTCTCGACGCACGGAGACGGGATGACGACTACCGAGCCGCCACATTAATGCATACTGATGCATTTCATGCAACACATCAGATTTTGGTACTGAATGGCTGCTCCACCTTAAGGCTCAGAGTAGTGTATTATCAAGGTATAAATTATTTAGGCAGAAAATGTCATTTCAGCACTAACAACATTATAATGAACACATGAACAAGCCGCATGTAGCTTGATCTTCCCTACACTGCCAGGATGATTTATACAAGTTAATTACTTGTGATCTGCCGCTGTCTCGCTAAACAGCCTCATAGAAATGATATTTTACCATTCTTCATATTTTATTCTAACGAAATTCGTTAAGGCAAGTCATTCAGTGCTTTTAAAGTCATGATATTAAGCTGACACGGATTATTTTGCCTGCAGTCAGACGCTGGTGCGCGTCACGGTGCGTGTCGCGGTGTTAGATACTGTCGGCTTAATAAAGTCAGTGATCAGAAGTTAGAATTACAT
>JAJHUR010096534.1:0-11420 GCA_027495735.1 Lutjanus campechanus
GTGGCTGACATGCATGTGGAAAAAAGCTGCTTTTTATGTATATCAAAGGCCTGCTGGTATCAATACTGTGGAATAAAAGATAAAAATATTTTCTGGGAAAATGTTTCCTTGGAATTTCAATCAGTAATATTTTGTTTGCTTCTCTGAGGAGATGACAAATAAGCAGAGAGAAAATATACAGAGGGAGCTCTCTGTGTTATCTTTGGCTTTTAACTAATAGCTCGGCGGTCAAAGTGCTGAATGTGACGCCTCTGCAAGATGAATGAGAGACATCAGGACCAGACACACACAAAGGTCTGGCTGCCACTCAGTCGTTCTGTCAGCTGCACTTAAAAACAGAGCAGAGATTGTGTGTGAGTGTGTGTGAGTATTACACTCAGTCATGCATACTTTAGTTGGAAAGTATACAACTCTATAGCCTTGTAAAGTTCTAATTTCTTCCATTCACTTTTAAGTGTAACCAAAAAAATAAACTACTAGATATGAATTTATACTCCTGGTGTTTATCTAATTTTGATCTCTGACCCTGTTTACACCTGGCATTAAAATGGGTTTTGGGTGAACAGACCACTAGAGGGCAGCTCTCCGTACTGTAGCTCACATCGAGCGTTACAAAGCTTCTCCACACCGCAGCTCTTTTGAACACTTTATCAGATTTCACTTCTCTGCTCTATATGCAAATGGACATCACATCATTTACATTTGCAAAGGCCAAATGCATTCTTTTAATTTCACGCACGCTGAGCATGGGAAGAGCGTAATCTGCCGGAAATTAAAGAAGAAGAAGAAGTTTGCAAAGACCTTGGAGCGTGGGCCAAATCAGACAGTGTCCATCTACAAGAATCCATTTTGTCTGTTGTTACGGCTTGTTCTGGTTGTTTCACACTTTAATATGACGCCGTTGGTGTGTGAATGAGTGCGTACTTCTGCTAACACAGAGGACACCAGTTGAGTAGGCGGTCCTTCAATGTGGCCATGGACAAATACACAATAAAAATGAGGCTACATGCCACCCAGACCACTTCTGAATGTGGTGTGAGTGATGATCTCAATGTGTCCTTAGTGCATCGTGGGTGCATTCACACCTGTACTTAGAGCTGTCCACTTGGCACCCAGGAGGCATGTTAATACCAGGTGTAAACAGGGCCTCTGTGCAGCATTCTGTTAAACATGGTTGGATCATAATTGCATAGTGTTGTAATACAGGATAACTTTGTACTTTGGCAGCTCCAAGTTTCAGTGACAGATCTGTCATCTGTGTTTTTTTTTTATTTACTTTTACATTTGAAGGACTTTACTGCCAAGAAAAATTCTGGGTGTCTGACAATTTTGACAGTGTAAGCTGCTGTATTTCATGTCATATTTTGTTTTACCACATCCTGTGCTGAGAAAATAATTTCCACATGAGGAATTAGAGCAAATATAAATCAATCTGCATTTCGGCTATTGGGATGATATTCTTTGTCATTAAAGTGCCAGTTTGGGATTCATGCAGATGTTACTTTTCACATTAAAGTCTGACCTTGTCTCCATTATAAAACGTGCATTAAATATGTAGGGCTTTCCACACTGCACTTAACCCAGGGCTAAAAGCATAGAAGAGTCTTAGTCCCTGGTTAAGAAAGCTTTCACGCAAGCAGGAGCTCCGTGTTAGCTCTGGGATTTGTGGAGCGTTAAAAGTAGCCAGTGTGAAATGGGGCTAAAGGCTGTTAACCCAGGGCTAGTAGAGCTGCACTGTGAATCTGGATTAACAATGTGTGTGTGAACCCAGTTATCTCAGGATCAGCACTTAGCCCAGGGGAAAGAATATGCAGTGTGAAAAGCCCATGGATGTGTTTTCTGCCAATTATTTTCTAAATTGCCAGATTAATAATTTGGTCCATAAATTATGCAAAACTAGTGAAAAATGTCATGTTTCCCAGAGCACAAGCCGACATCTTCGTATGTCTTGTTTTGTCCAACCAACAGCCAAAAAGTTTACAATGATGAATCTGAAGCCAGAGAATACTGCTGATTAATTTACTGTTGATCAATTTATCAGCTCTAATGTGTTTTATGATAATTACAATAAACAAGATACAGCTGGGATACATTAGGCAGCCACGTATTGTAATGTTGGTGTCTTTAAGTCCAAATACTCACAATAAGGAAGGAAGATAAATGAAAATAAAAAACAAACCAACTAGCTCCGTGATAGGCCAAAGAGATGTCGATGCTGTGCATAATGTACTCGGTTGTGGTTTTTGTTATTCTCAAATGCCAAAAGGAAAAAAAAGTGCCAGACGTCAAGCTATTCAGTGAGTTATCAAATCAGCTTTTGAAGAAAAATGTACGAAACATGTTACCCGCCCACGGTTCCCTTTTGTGTTGCTACAGATTCTTCTAAGACACATCAGTCCACTGAGTCTGGTTTCTCACCTCATTTTCCCTTTTCCCAGACGTCCTTTTCCCCCCTTTCCCTTCTTTAATTTGTCTTCCTCTGTGGCAGAGTCGTGGTTTAAGACAGAAACCTCCGACAAACACCAAGGCACTTGAACATGAGGTAGAGAAAGTAATTTCTGGCTGCACCGCCTTAAAAACTCAAATTCGTATCCAACATTTTTTTCTCTCTCTCTCTCCCTCACATGGATGCAAACCCTTAAATGTACATCATGTGTGCAGATTAATTTTCTTAAAAACAAACTGGGCCGGATGATTCTTGATTTGTTGAAAATAGGAGAGCTGACACAGACAGAACACAGGATCAGGATCAGAGGGAATTCAACTACAGCTCCTTTGGGGGGGAAAAGTTTGTCAGTTGTAAAGCCAAATTTTTTAAAGTGCACTAAAAAAATGTTTTCCCACTTCAAATATAAAACATGACTGGGTAAAGAGACAGGTTCCTGCATGTATTTTATTCCAACGTCGATGTCTCCTGTTGGCTCAGAAGAAGAAGTGAGCCAGGGCACTTGGGAGGTACCAACCTTTTTTTTTTTGGGATTTGACGGCAGCTGTAAAGATTAAACCCCACTGAGAGAGACATAAAAGTCAAAAGAAAAAGCTTGTCGGTTATGGTTGGTTTGCTGTGTGTGTGTGTGTGTGTGTGTGTGTGTGTGTGTGTGTGTGTGTGTGTGCATACACGTGCATTATACTGAAACAACCCAACTTTTGGCAGTAAACACTGACAGACCCACCACTGTAAATCGTACAGGGCAGACGTCCATGCGTCCATCTGTTTATACTCATCTGTTCTCTCTTCATCATAATCACTTCATCTGTCAACTGCAGTGACTGATAATTCTTTCCAAAGTCTTTGTTAGTTGCATGATTTTTTTTTTAATTTTCATTTTTTTATAAATATAAAGCACAGTAAATGCCCACTTGTTGATTTGCAGGTTAAAAAACGTTGATGTTGAGGTTAAAACTGCACTAAAAACTGTATAATAAGTGATTTTTTTTTTGCCACTTTGTGGTGGAAGAATTTTGCGACAAGCTAAAATATATTATCTTCTCAAAAAGTTGTGGCTAATGTGCCGCTTTCCGATTTAAACATCCAGCAGACACAAAACAACATCAGCACTCATTTGTCTCCTCATTTATCAACCGTTCTGTTTGTGACCACCTGATGGATGCAAGTCGATTAATCACTCTGTTCTTAGCTCTGTTTTGGTCTCAACCAACTATTTTGAAAAATGTTTGGCCCTTTAAGTTGCTAAATGTTCCATTTATTTCACCAGCTTTTGTTTGCCCTTTGATGTTGGGCAGATTTATCTGACCTTTTTGGCAGAAAACTGCTTCCTGTTGTGGATACGGTTGCTATCATAATCTTACGTAACTGCTTTAGTGTAATTTATGCGCTGGAACACCAAATCAAAGCACCAAAACTGAGCTTTGTAGAACTACAGATTTACTGTCGGTAATAATTCTGTATTCATAAAATGTAGAAACATTGATTAGAGGACAAAAAAACTCCCTAAACCCTATGACCACTAGTAACAACATTTTCATAAGTGGAGCCTGTTTTGTTTGCATGAGGACACACATGCACACAGACAATTCAGTACACCGTCCTGTTATGCTGACAGACAGTTATCGGGGGTAATGCGCAAAGAAATGTATCAGTGCCAACAAAGGCACGGAAGAAGAAAGAAAACTAGCTAGCAGATATAGATGTACAGTAAACAATACATGATTTAAAATCTTTAAAAAATGGCTTTGCAAATGTTTTATGAGGACGGAAATGTACCTCAACAAACATAGACACACAATGTGTTTTGTTGAGTGAGGCCAGAGATAAACTTGCTTTTAAATATCATTTGGAGCACTGGTTGTGCACATCCTCAGAAAATAATGCTAAGCAAACGCAGGATGCAATATGAACATGAGTGGTGGGGACAATGCCGGGGCAGGATGGGGATGGGACAGCGTCAGGAGGCACGTCGTCAGTGACAACAATGGCAGAAAGTTTTGAAGAGAAATACACAAAATACGGTGTCTATGCAAGTCTGCAATTACCTGCATCTGTACAATATGTCTTTGTTGCTGCACAGTGACATACGCTTGTCAAAATAAATGCTGACAGATCAGGATGGGTGAACATCTGCAGTTCACAAAACAATCCCGGAGTCTCAGCAGAAAACAGGGTTGCAGCCAAATCCAGTACAATTGAAGTGAATGGTGACCACGGATAAAATGTAAAAAAAAAAGAACACAAAACAAACACAAAATGTCTCCATCCTGCTCGTGTGGTGTAATCCAAGTGTCCGTGAGCCACTTACACCATGTTTTTAGCCTAAATGTCAACCGTAGCCTCTCAGAACAGAGCCACGTGCACACGGGTGCACAAGTTGGGCCTATTTTCTTCTTTGTTGAAAGTTTGCAAAGTCAACTGTACGCGTAACGAGTCACTATTTCTGAGCAGATCTCTGTCTTGTATGAGTTGTTTCCAGGTAGCATGTAAACACAGGTGTGAAGGTATCACGAGATCTTGTATATCCTCGTGTCACACTGCTTGGGCAAGAGCTTGTGCATCTGTTTCAGGTGTGTGCACGCGGCTCCGGTCTGAGAGGCTACAGTTGACATTTAGGCTAAAAACATGGTGTAAATGGCGTCTTTTTGGGTCAAATTTTAATGCAGCTTGCAGACACTTGGATTACACCACACAAGCAGGATGGAGACATTTTGTGGGTTTTTTGTGTTCTTTTTTTACATTTTAAAACTTCAGTTGTACTGGATTTGGCTGCAGCGCTGTTTTCTGCTGAGACTCCGGGAGTGTTTTGTGAACTGGAAATCTTCACCCATCCTCACAGGAGTGAGGATATATTGAGTGAATTTTCATTTTTGGGTGAACTATCGCTTTAAGAATTACATTCACGATACAGCAGGTTGTCTGCTGGTTTGTTTCCATAAAAACCTACAGGATACCTTTAAAAGTAAATAAAGTGAAAGTTGAAAAAAGTGAAATTTAGTCCAGTTTGAACTCAACTCTGAAAGCTTCTTTTTGACCTGCAAATCATCAACTGATTGCTCACTGGGTAATACTATATGGTAAATAATAAGGCAACACTATATGTTTAGCATCACTCAAAAGCCATTCCTACATAATACTGTGAAGAGCAGCTGCCTGTAAATAAAAGATCAGTTTGTCACTGACACAGTCCTGTCTCGTCAGCTTCTTTATGTGCCGTTTCAGCTCCTCAGCGACTTGGAGACGACAGCTGACACATGAAGACTTTGTGACGATGAAGTTGTTGGATTAACTTCCTCCACGCTGGACGAGCCTCACTCTACGCCTGAGAGCTGACCTTCGGCCTTCACTTCAGGCTGTCATCCGATCATCCCTGTGTACCAGCTCATGTGATTGCTCCAAGTTTGCAAATGTGTGCTTTTTCTTCGCTGCCATGATTCAGTCAGTCTCGCAGCAAAATGTTAAATCATGAACTTCTGAAAAAGCTGCAGATTAATCCATGCACATCGCGGTGGTTTGTCAGGTGAGGTGGCAAAGCTTTCTGCAGGTGAAAAACAACAGACTGCTCATGTGACACCCCAGGAAATGGAAGGACGCTGTGCACCTTGTAGCTTCTCAAAAGTTTAAGGCACTGTTTAAGGAGACGCTCGTGAAGGTGAAGGTTTAGACGACACAGGTCACGCCGGCGTCCTCCACGTGGCCACAGTTGGTTTTGCCCCAGCCAGGAAACTTACACTGGTGGATAGTGTCTTCAGACCCTGTACAAGCCACGTCATCCATCCAGATCAGACCAGTGCCTGCACAGAAAAGTGAAAAAATAAAAGTTTTTTCTTGAATGCGGAAAAAGACAACACATTTTCTTGACTGTGTGAAACAACATATTTTCTTGAGTATGTAAAAAGACACATTTTCTGTATTTCAGTCAGTCAACTCCCCTAGAAAGTGTCTTTACATGTGAATACAGCACACAGATACAGTTGATATTTCTCCTACAAGGACTGCAGGTGGATGTCTGACACCTTATGTTAACCGCCAAATTGAAAGTGTGTGTTGAGAGCGAGGCATGTCACACGTGGCAGTGCGGCTCCAGTTAACTGCCTGAACTGGTTTGCTCCTTTTGTTCTTGTTTTATTCTTTTTCTTTCTTCCCATCTGTTTCAATTTGTGCTTTGTTTTTCCCCTTCCATTTCCCTGCCCTGATTTTATAGTTCCTGTTTTGTTCATACTATTTTAAAGTGAAAACCCAATAAATAAATAAATAACGGTTGCAGTTTTGGTGTCAGAGGTGGTGAGGGAGCAATCAAGAAATTTGTTTTAGTGCTTTCCATAACAATGGTAGAATTTCTGAATGGATTCTTTTGGTTAGATGCTTGAAATAAGGTCTGTGGTTAACACACGCTTAAAAGATTGTCACATTTTGTTCTATGGCATAAAACTGTCAGTCAGTAAATACCCCAATCATGAAATTTGAAGCTTGCATGTGTCTTGAAAAAGTCAAGTGGCTAAATGAGACTACAGAGGTTGTTGGGGACATTAAACGTCATCATGCCGAACACTAGTGATG
Source organism: Lutjanus campechanus (assembly GCA_027495735.1). Taxonomy (NCBI): domain Eukaryota; kingdom Metazoa; phylum Chordata; class Actinopteri; order Lutjaniformes; family Lutjanidae; genus Lutjanus; species Lutjanus campechanus. The sequence continues at coordinate 7,010 of JAJHUR010096534.1, forward strand.
ATTGATGATTGCATTTATGCTTCAAAAATCAGAATAGTGGTTGTTTGCTTGTCAAGACCATCTTGCTGAACAAAACATCATAAACTTTTGTTCACCACAGAGCTTTTCTCCAATAATTCAAACTCTAATGGAAAAATCTCATTTGTGTTTTGTCGAGGGAACCAGAGCGATGCTAACTTTAGGGTTGTCCTACAAAAATACGTCACCCCTGCACCGCTCCATAGGTACCTTTTAGTAACTTTCTTACACTTTACTATAAAAACTCTGTGCTTAATTATCTTATCTTTAACCAATGTTAAATTCTAGCATCTTTATAGGACAATATTCACTGTAAATTAAAATACAGATTATATTTTTTTACTCCCTAAACTGTGGCTGACAGTACTTTTTAAGCCCTGAGTAGTGTCTACAGGTATTCATTTAAGGCTGTGCATCCCTGACAAACTTCACTAACAATAAACACTTATTTTATTCAGTATTTTGCACATTACATACTCTTCTTTTTAAACACTATATGTCTTATTTCATTTGTTTTACATGTTATTCATTGTAAGTTTCTAAGTTGTATTTATGATTCTTAAGTTTTGCAGAACTTGTTTTTTCTTTTCTTTTACTTTGATTATCGTGACCACTGTGCACTAAAATACAGAGGCAAATTCCCTATAAATTAAAATCTATATATGAAAATATATGAAAGCAGACTTGGCAATATATGCTGAGTTCTGATTTGTTTTTGATTCAATAAAGTAAGGCAGTCTGTATGTAACCTGAGAAGCGAAATTCAGGGCAAAAACATGCAGTAAACACTCATCCCTACTTGCAGCTGCTGCCTCCAACAGGATTTCAAGATTTTGAAATTGCCTGCGGTAATTATGTTCTTGACGAAGTCCATTTCCCACGACCTGCATGCAGTACATGGGTAAACAAGAGCCATGCACTGAAAAAAGCCACTTCCTAAGATTTCTTCAATCAATGGTTGAGCCAAACATCAGAATTTATTCTGAAGAGAAAAAAAAACAAAAAAAAACACCACATCTGGACTTCAACACCAGCCGTCCAAGCTCAGTGTTTCCTCTGATGGCTCACTCATGCATCACTTTCCCTCTTCTTCATGTCAAAATAATACAACTGCAGCCAAAGAGCGTGAACATGTTGGCTGAAACCGCTTGTGAGCTTAATCACCGGCTGAAAAGTGAGTGCCACACATAAAGTGGAGGTCATAAACTGAAGAAATCAAATATAAACTCAGCACAAACACCTCCTCAACCCAGGAATGACTCTGATATTTTATATCTTGTTGTGGGACATAGAAAGTAGAATTTTCCCCACATCATTACTGAAGTTATAAAGCTTTTGGCGGCGCTGTAGTCATGTGAGAAGAAGGTTATTTGGGGGCGACACATCTGCGTCTATAGGCAGCTTGTGATCTTATCTTCTCACATTGTATGAACTAGTTTTATGTTCTTGGGTTTGGTGAACTTTTTGCCACAAAAGTTTAACAGTTGTAAAGAGGTTGAAGGTTTAAAAGTCAAGTGTTATTAGACGCATAGACTTAAAGGAATAGTTCAGATAATTTGAAGTGAAGCTATATTTAGAATATTTTCACTGCATTACCTTACTGTCAGACAACCTTTTCTGATGGGAAATTGCTGTTGTATAAGCCAAACATTGCTCTCTTGCAGTCAACCAAACTCCACTGGCAAAAACAGCAATTTTACCTTGCAGAACATAATAGTTGCTGAGCGACAGCTGCCTTGATTGATTAGTTTGTTTGTGTTGTTGTGCGACTTCAGTGAGTCCAATCTAACATTTTAAAACACAAAAGTCAAACAATTCCAGAAACAAACTAACTGATTGAGGCAGCGGTAGACCAGCAAATCCCGTCCTCTACAAAGTTAAGTTATTGATTTTGCTAATGGAGTCTGGTTGGTTTGGAGAGAGCGATATCTGCAGGGCAGAAATTCATGGGTTTGACCTTATGCCCCTCAAAAAATTATATGTCCTGTGATGAAAGTGGCCCTGATACCCCAGCTGTCTCTTTCCTGTCAACACAGTTTTTTATCATCTTTTGTTAACATTCTGAATTTTGATTGGTCAAGAGCAATGAACCGCTGGACAAATGTAGAAGTGGGTAGGGGTTTCAGGCACAACTTCACTAACTTTCAAGGTGCATGGAGAAGGATAAAAGAACTCAAAGAGGTAAAACTCCAGCAATAACTTCATTTTCAGACCAATTCATTTTGGTCTAGCCTTCATCAGCGTGATTTGCTGGAAAACTGGGCTATATATAATGACAGTTTGACACAAATCTAGTAGCCGCCAACCAAAGGAGTTAATCAAACTCTCGATTTGCCATTTGAGGTAAGAATGTTTGTTAGAACAATGTGTCGAAAGGACGTTTTGTTGCTGACCCCGTCCACAGCAGTACAGCGCTTAGCTTCCATGCCTGTGCTCCTCTTTGCTTCTCCAAACTATGGGTGCACCGACCACCACCTACTGTAGGTAATACACTGACTATTGATTAAGTATCTCATACAACCACACTTCAAATAATCCAAACTATCCCTTTAAATAAATTGATATCGCTCCAAAGAAACAGTCATCATTAGAAGTGTGTGTACACGTCTTCAGACTGAGACATCATAAGTACTCCCAGTGCTTCCTCACTGAGCTGTTGATCAGATAATATTGTATCCGGTAATAAAATACACAGTTCCAGCTGGTAAGCAGAGCTTTTGGCAGTATTGTTTTTTGCTATAAACCCCGGTTCCTGTTTGTAAAACCGGAATCACTGGAGGCTCCAGAAAGTCCCGGTTTTGCAACAGTTTTAGATGGTTGGAGGAGATGGTACTCAGCTGTGAGGGAATAAGGCTGAAATCGAGCAACATTTGGTTGCACTCACACGCTGATAATGCAGTTTTAGGATGTATAACTAAAGTGTTTATGTGCTGTAGGTGAGAAAAGAGGCTGATTTATCAGAAATGACCCTGAAGCAGCAGCTGGAGTCGTGTTCTATCTGCTGCTCTGCTCTAAATCATAAATTATTGATCGCTCAGGTGTACGGAGCTGTCAGTGAGGAATTCAAACAAACTGTAGTGTGTCAGAAAAATTAGAGAAGGTATGCACCAATAATATAACATACACATACTGCAACACAGCCTCATGCATGTCGTTGTCTAATGAAAACCACTTATTTTTCAGGACTTTTCGGGAGTTACTACCATGTTTTCTGCTTTTTGCGGTAATGCATTTTTCAGATGATCCTGTGGCTTTTGTGTGGTTTAAGAAATAGGAGAAGTATCTCTAATAAACTAATAAAGGAGCATTCCTGCCTTCAATTTTAGTGAAAAATTCAAAATCACCAAATTTGGAGATGTGAACACGGACACAGGCCTCCTCCCTGTGTGAACTTCCTCGCTCTTTGTACTACACTGTAAAACTGAATGCTTAAATTAATTATCTATAGTAAACAGTGAAAAATTAAAATTTGTTAAGTGCCAGTAGAATTTTCTTTCTTTTGTGTTTATTAAACTCATAATTTTTTGATCAATTAGGGAAACAAGGTCCCTAAAACAAATATTTTGAGAGATTCAAGAAAAAAAATATTTCATTTATCACTACACTGAGTTGACTGAACGTGAAATAATGTGTTTTTATCCTTAAATTTATTCAGTTCTGTTACTTATTGGGATGAACAAATGATGAGTTGCATTTACCAAAAATATTCGAGTTGGCTTAATCAATAATTTTGATTTAATAGTCATCAGAGAGTGCATGTAACGCTGACTCCAAGAAAATTGGGGCAACTGATTGTCTCAATGTTTTTTAGTGCTGCTAACACACGCAGTCTATGTTTGTCCTCATCACCTCCGAAGTTATGCTAACTGTCAAAAATGGACAATTTGTGTTCTTGTACACGTGTATGTTGATAACATTTCCTGAATATTTTGTAAAACGCTCTGATACCGGGCTGCAAATTGGTAAAAACACAGAGAAGGAAGATAAAAAAGCACAAAATACAAATTCACAAGTTTAATCAAAAGGACTGTTTGAGCTTCAGGGCCAGCAGGCTCATGAGCCCAGTCTTAAAATACTTGAACTAAATCATCATCCTCTTAATTTCCTTTCTAAACTGGCAAAAAGTTCAAGGCGTTGTCAGGATCAAAAACAACTGAAGAGTAAATTATCAAATGTGTACTAAGGAGGGATGGGACCAGATGGGACTTTATTAACTAACCAGGACAAACATGACACAGACTCAGAGGTTGCAGAGTTCATTAGTGAACGCCGCTGGAACAAGAAACCCATGAGGCTGGAGATTTATTTGGTTTCTAACCAATGCGATCGTGTACATGTTAATTTCCGAGGGCGTGCACAAATAAACCACATGCAAACGCACAGATAAAAGCAA
>JAJHUR010096535.1:6896-17318 GCA_027495735.1 Lutjanus campechanus
CTTGAGCTTTTTCATCCTTTCAGCTAATGTTTCAGGCAGACGATTAGTCACAACTTTGCCTAAATATGTCAGTTTGCGGCATAGTGACACAAAGCAGAGGCGTGGGAGAGAGTGTCAGTCGTGTGGGAGTCAAATACAGAAAGTAGAGACCTCCATGACCAGCATACACCCGCTGATAACACACCGATAACTCACACATACGAACATACACACACCTCCAGTGCTATCACATCTCTGTATGTAAACACAGTCGCATTAAGACATTCATGCACACACAAAAGTTCTTGTCAAGTGACGATGAGATGACATATTCCCACATAAAAAATATCATTGCTCTGTTTTTCGCTTTCTCACTGTGAAATTACTCAATTTCAGCCACTAGCCGAAGACATTAAACAGACCCCGTGTTTGAGATGTGTGTTTGATATGTGCAACTGTATGTTTTCACTGGGCAGCTGCTGTCTTCCTTTATGTGCTGTGTAAACCACAGGATGATGTATTGTGGCGCTGATGCATTTGTATGTAGAAATAGATTTGGGACTGTGGTTTGAGCCCATGTACAGTACTACTGCAAAGAGAGACAAGAGAGAATGGTGTTGACATGCTGTGTGACCACACTGTAAATGCACACGTCTTGCATATTTCTAAAGAGTCAATCACATAGTTGAGTACTGTATGTATTATTTGTTTTTATTTATTTTTTCCGGAAGTCAACTCTTAATGTTAACAGACCAGTCGGTGGTGTTCCTTGCACATATCATGATGCGACTAAAGCATGGAATACAATAATCATAACATAAGTATGTTTTATTATTAGTGTATACTCACCTGAAAATAAGAATTGTTGTGTTTCTGTTATCCAGATGAGCTGTTCATATCTGTGGAAGGTGTGGGTCCTCTCCATGGAGTCCACCATGTTGCACTGTACTGTTTCTACAGTAGCCTGGTACAGACAAATCAAGCACTGGCTAGAGAGAGGACCTTTTGTGTTTTTTGCAATTTTTGTGGCCACCATAGCTTTTCCTACATGCTGTGATGGGGAGGGTGATGTGATCCGGTTGCAATCTGAAACCTCACCGCTAGATGCCACTAAATCCTGGTCATTTAGCCCTTCATTTATCCAATATATCAATTTTATTAATTAATTCACTAACTGGTTTACTTTACAAGGACTGTGCACATTGAAAAATCAATACTGTAAATGTGCAAGTGTTAGCCAAAAGGCTAGTTTTCCATCTATGGTACTGGGACAAATGTTCCACAGTCACTCTGAAAACATTAAAAAACAAACAAACAAAAACTTAAACACCAACATACTGGTGAAATTGTCAATTAGGAACTGGGAAATTCAGATTTTCCTGGAACCTACCATAATGCATGAGAACTGCATGGAGATGAAAAGGGAGATGACATAGAAGAGACAAGCTTATACAGCAAAGATCTATCAGTCTGTCACTGTGACAGAGGCTCCATTCTTCACTGTAGCCTAAGTCATGTAAGTCTAAGTCATGATCAAAGGAGGTTTTTGGCTCTATCACATCAACACTTCTGTCCATATTTGTACTCTCTCTCTCTCTCTCTCTCTCTCTCTCTCTCTCTCTCTCTCTCTCTCTCTCAGGAGTGAAGAACGCTCACTTTCATGTTCATCAGTGGGAAACTGATCTGTTTGTTTCACCTTTCACTAAAAACATGAGCACATTCAATGAACATCCACTATTAGCAAGTTCATTGTTTTAGTTTTCAGGTCTGCAAACTCAGGTCTCATTAACCTTGTTTCCAGTTGCAGCAGGCAGCTTTTTTACAAACATGCAAAACATCCATATGAATACTGATGTTGCTGGTGTTTGCTAACCTGCTGCCAATTTTTAAAGGTGATATTGGATGTCAATTTTTTGCTTGTTCTGCCAAAACAAAAAGTGGCCAAATAATATTGATCCAGCTTCAAACAAAAGTTATTGAAACAGGATATATGTACACAGAACAGTAATAAAAACATAATGTATTAACTCTGATAAAGACCAGATGTATGCAGGACTACATAATGCAGCATCATCAAGCATATAATAAACAAAAGAAATGACAGAAAATGAACACATAAGTCACACAGTGGACCACTAGCACAATTAAACTGGGACCATAAAAAAAAGCACATATTATAGTCCATGATGATGCATTATAGACAAGTTCCACCATGTATTTTTCATAGATGAGACTATTTAGCCCATCAGCCTGTGTGGATTAAAAAAAAAAGGTGTAGCATCACTTTATAATATAAAAGTTGACTTTTTTTCATCCCAACATGAATAAAATGTAGAAACACTGATTCTTTGTGCTTTTTTTAAATGGTCAAATGTCGCAGATACTATCAGCTTTCAGTCTAAACACATTGGTATCTGCCTTCAAAACCCATATCGCTCGAATCCTTGTATGTCTACATGTTCCCAGGCATGTGTATGTATGAAGTGATGTTTAATGTTAAGTGCCTTTCTATGCTACCCCCCACCCCTCTACTCCTCCACCCTCCCTTCCTCCTGGCTGTATAGGGAGTGTAGAGGAGTTGGGAGGGCTGGTTCAGTTCTCCAGCAGACACCCTGTTTATTTAGCCTGACATTCCACCACTGCTCCCCAAACGGGAGAGTCGGCTACTCTGCCTAGTCTCATCCTGACTCATGTCCGCCCCGTCAGTACCAATGACATTTGAAATATGTGTGTGTGTGTGTGTGTTGGGAGATAGTGCTTACTCTGTGTACAGAGGAGCAATACTGCCCGTCTTCATGTCTCACTTAATGCTTGACCAGTCATCGTTACCATCAGCAGATCTTCGTTAGAGAACATTATGGTCTTTACAAGCATGTCAGCATTTGATGAGCGTCTGCAGTGAGCCATTACACTTGATGACAGATTGCATTTGTGCACTCTTAGAAATAAAAGTGCCAACTAGAACCATGAAAGTTCTTCAGACTGTCCCCACAGGGGAACCTTTGTCAGCTCCTGGTGAAACCTTTCATAAAGGTTCTACTTGGAACCTTTTCAGAGGGCTGCTCTATTTCTAACTAAACATCGCATTGTTTGCTAGCTAGCTAAAAAGTACATTTTTAAAAAGTTCTAGTGTTTGCTATGTTTGGTAGCTGGATGAATACCTCAGCAGAGAAGTGCTGATTTCTCCTTCTGTGGGACAAACTCAAAAAGACAGGTAAACCTCCACAAGTATAAGTTTAAAGATAATGCTGGATCACATTTTAAATTGGAGCCAAAAGTCTGGTGCAACAGAATTAAATTGAACAGAGATTTAGAGCAAAGAATTAAACTAAGGTTTAAATTTAATCTGTCTAATTTTAAGATAATTAAAAAGTTTTGTGCAACAAAATTTTAAGTTAGACTATGATTTAGCAGCCTAAGCATGCTAACAAGAACCCACACAGTGTGTTCCACCACCATATTCGAAGGGTTTCATCTAGTCTGCACCCAGATGGATCTAAAAAATAATTTTATAAGGGTTTCACCCATAGCCCTTTTATCTCCCAGAGGTTCTACAAAGAAACACATTGTATTCTACAGATGAGGCACAAAAAATATTGAATCCCATAGGTTGTATCACTGTCCAATCATCCATCACTTTTGTGATGGATGATTGGATTGGAAATCTTTCTTCCAAAAAGGGTTCTTTGGATGAAAAGGCATTTTAATGGAACCTCTAGTCCAAGGGTAGAATTTCAGCCCTTCAGGGAGAACCTTTTTGGAACCCTAATTTTTAAGAGTCTGAGTTGCCTTCGTCATGATGAGCTTCATGCTGAAGGAAGAACCAAAGCAGCGGTCTGTCCTGTCTCACCACTCGTGCAGTTTATTTACCCTTCACTTCTCATTAGGCCACTGACTCTCGTCTGTGCACGGTGGCCATTTTAGATCGTTGAGTAGCCACAGCCCACGGGAGCCTCTAATGACTCATTGGAGTTTCTGTCAATACCGCTCACCTGTATGTCTTTATTTGCCTCTGTTTAGGATTTTCTCTAATTGATATTGAGTGCTGACTCGCATTTTGGTTTGCATGTGTTGAACTATTTGTCACTCAGAATTAGCCGTCTTTACGAGGCAGCTCGAGTGCTGATGTGTGCACTGAAACAGGCCCTTATGGTGTGGTTAGTGACACAATTTACGATTAATTTTCTTTACCTAGACACTTGGCTGTGGCAGCACACTCTACTACCTTTTTGGGTCAACTTTCCATCTCTTTTATCCCTTCTGGAGAACTCAATAACATATTTCAGTCCCACATTGGCTTTGGAGCAAGGGTATTGGTTTTCTCATTAGAGAAAGGTCCAACTCTGTTTCTAAAAATCCCTCTGTTCATGCTTATTTATTGCTGTTATGTGTGAGAAAATGAATGTGTGTGCAGCTCAAGCGGGCATGTGATTCAAATCTGTCATGTGCTGTAGGTATGTGAGTGTGTGCCAGTGTAGCAGCGTGCATGTGTTTCTTTCTCTCCATGACCAGTTGCTTCTGGCCTGTCTCACTCGTTACCCTGTCATAACAAGCACTCCGCCGCTGTATTTCACCTTACATGCACACATAGCCAACACACACACCCTTACACACATGCATTTTTAGGTCCAGCTTACACATTCTGACTTTTCCTCACCTCATTAAGCTGCAGAAGAGGAGAAGAGGCAGAAATAAGGAGCAAGAGAGCCATAGAAATGGACAAAGTGAGGCGGCACAGGGCTCTGAAAGCCTGTGTTTTATGTTTTACGCCTTTCTAGGTCATGTTACAGCGATGCAACCCGCTAAGTTGTCTTGTGCTTTGAAAACACTAAGTCCAAAGTGCCAGGTCGGATCTGTCAGCCAGCCCGACAGGAGAGCCCGCGCGAGAGAGATAGAAGGGAGAGAGACAGCGAGTAGATGTGTGTAGTGTGAGTAGATGTGTTCACTAAAACTCCCAATCCTCACTCCTCACATACACAGCCATGCACGGATGAATGCGCAGACACACACATGCTGTATCATCTTTTCTATTTCTCTGTTCTCAATCTTCAGACACACACACACACACACACACACACACACACACACACACACTCCGTCTTTCCCAGCCAGAGAGGTGAAAGAGTATGTTCAGTGAGTCGCGCGTGAGAAAAAGCCAAAGGCCCTCTGTGATTTTACAGGGAATACCTTTCAGCCCGGTAACTCAGTCTGCTCCTGAATCTTTACAACAACCGTCCGATTCCATCAAGCCTTTCCCGGGACACACGAGCAGCCGCTGCATGAGAGACTTTGGCAGCTGTCCTTGTCTGGCCATGGGCGCTCACGATGGGAATTGACTGCGGGGAATGTGATAGCGACCTTGTCTTATTACGCTAATGTGGCCTCAGCAAACACAGGATGGATAGCCTGTCCGCAGTGGCTGCCGTTCAGACTGGAGAACGCTGCTAAACGCATATCCTGTAAGACTTTTTATGTTTTTTACCGCTTTTGTGGCTCAGAGTTATAGTGTGGTTATTGAGCACGGCCCCAGACATGGAGGAGAATAGATTTCACTTGTGTTATTTAAAGATATGCAACACAGTCAGGCCCCAAGGTTGGCCACATGGCTTTTTCCCATTAGATCTGTTAGACTGATTGGGGGAGAGTTAAATACTACCAAGCATTCCCCAGGTTAGGCAGACGTGTAACATTTTAAAGGTTAAGTTCCTCTGGAGGTTGGGCATTTCTATGTAAGCTACCCAGGAGTCTCCTGCTGCTAAAATAACAACAATCACTGAAATAAGTCTCACAAATCATAAGTGTTTGTGACAATTATCAAGGACAGCAAGAAAAAACACTTGTGGTTTTAAAAATTGCAATGGATATGTGGTGATTATTTTAGCGATTCAGGTGCTTTAGGGTTTAGACTAAGGGTCAACAGCCATGCTAACGGTGCTGTCAAGGCTGTACTAAATTCCAGAGGTGTGGACTCGAGTCATATAACTTGGCATCAGGCTCAACGTACAAATTTGATGACTTTAGATTCAACTGATATAATCAAGACAGACTTGCACCTTGACTTGGACTTTTAATAGCACTGACTTGTGACTTTACTTGGACTTGAGCCTTTTAATTTTAAAATAATTGATACATTCAAACCAACCCCAAAGATGAAAAAGTCTTGTTTTTTGTGTAACAGGTGACACAAATTAATTCACTGCCCTTCATTTCCTGAATTTACTAATGTTAACTTTATATTCTCAGACAATCAGCACATCCCCACCTCCCCAGATCTATGATGTTTGAACCATACAGCATACAATGATGAGGTGGTCAACAAAAAATGAATTCTCATCGTGAAAAATATCCAGGTAAAAAATTACAGACAAAGATGCGACAGCTTCCTACTTCATTTGACAAGTTGCACAAAGAACAGTAGGTCGAGACTCTGTTCTTAAAATAGCATTCCATCTGGTGAAGAGTGCATTATGACTTGTTTAGGACTCAAAACTCAAAGTTTTTTTGTCTGTTGTAGGTATTTGTTCATAAATTATGGTATGGGATAATTGTAAATAATAACCTGAGGGCGGTGCTATAGGAAAAATCAAGGAATTCACCAAAATTATTGCAACTCATCCTGAGGGGGACATGAATTTGTTTACCAAATTCCATCCAGTCAAACAGTTGTGGAGACATTCTACTCAAAGTCTCATATGCCATCCTCATGGAGGCACGAGAAGAATCAAGGTATCACCAAAGTTGTTGGCATACATCCTAAGGGGAATATGAATCTACGATCTTTTTGTGCCAATCTATCATGTAAAGGTTGAGATGTTTGCTGTTTTACAGAACTTTAAAGCAATATTCCACTCTATGAGAATAACCCACTCAGTATCCTGGGTACTGGGAACAATCCTGGGGTTTTAGGAGAAACAGGGTAGCAGCCTCATCCAGTACAATGGCAGAGATCGGTGACCGCGGATAAAATGTTAAAAATAGCACACAAAACAAACACAAAATGTCTCCATCCTGCTTGTGTGGTGTAATCCAAGTGTCCGCGAGCTGCGACATTAAAAATTATCCGCAAAAGACGCCATTTTCGCCATGTTTTTAGCAGAAATATCAGCTGTAGCACATAGCCAGTAGGATGTAAACATGGCTATGCTATTTTTAACGTTTTATCCGTGGTCACCGTTCACTGTCATTGTACTGGATGAGGCTGCTACCCTGTTTCTCCTAAAACTCCAGGATTGTTTGGTGAACTGAAGACCTTCACCCATTATCACATCAGCATAGTGGTGAGTACATACTGAGTGCCTTATTCTCATAGAGTGGGATATCACTTTAAACAACAGAAAATTCAAAAGGTCTGTCCTAAGGCAGTAGGAAAGAGTAAAACAGTAAATTTTCTTAAAACTGTATTTCAGTTATCTCTTTAACCAAATCATGCATCTTATGTTATCTCATTTTGATAATTTGTATAATGTAATGTAATATTTCTTAATTTCCATTCACTGAGCTCCCCTGAAACTCCTGGGGAAGCCCACCTCCTGTTTTGAAAACCTCTGCCCTAGATGAAAGGTCATTGGATAAACAAAATGATTGGGGTTCATCCTATGGGGACCTTGAATATCAGTGCCAAAATTCATGGCAATCCATCCAATAGATGCTGAAATATTTCACTGAAAACCACAAATGTAAACCTCAGGGTAACTGAGGAAGACAAATTCACTCCATTCTGAGACATAAATACTCTTAAGTTCAAAAGGTATCATGCTCAAAAACTTGCTCTACATTCAAACCTTAAATTAAATGAGAAATCTTACCGTGGCAGCTGTGTCATTTTCTCTTGTCAGAAATTCGGTCATGGCGTTCTCGCTGTCTGACAGGAGCCTGGGTCAGCGCAGGTTGAGGCTGTTGCCCTGGGGCCCGGATGCCAATACGAATATGTTACCTGCTTCGCCCCTGGGCCGTGCCAGCTTGACAGGCCTGGTGTGAAAACAACATATTCCCCCCATCCAGCCCACAGCGAGATAGATCCATCAACTTCATCCAGAGTTTGGTACTGGCAGCAGCAGTGACAGACGTTTCATACTTCATCACTGTCAGTCAGCGCGGCTTTGATGGATGAAGAGCTAAATTGCCGTGATTAAATGAACTGTTTAATCATTTTGAGTGAATATGCGAACAAGTTGATTAGGGCCATTGGAGGAAGTAAAAAACATGACCTCAGAAGCAACTTTAGAAATATAACAAATAATAAAAAGGCAGCATAAACAAATAAGACTACTAAGAACTGAGGGATGACGTTCCACCTCACACCTTAACACCAATCTTACGTTCCCTCCTTCTCATCTCGTTATTTCTTCAATCCATTTTATCCCCACTTTTCCCCCCATTGAGGGCGAGAAAGTACAGGAAGCAGATCCCCTCAAATTAAACTTAACATTCTCCCCTCTCTGCCATTTTCTCCCCAGGAATTCTCCGCCTTGTTCCAATCATAACTACAGGAAAGAGAGGTTCGAGGTGGCGTTTGGAGGGTGAGAGGCAGGAGGTGATGGATGGCTTTTCAGCGCCATGTTTGTACAGTGCATAGCTGGAGCTGCTGATGGGAGGGGAAACAACCGGCCGCCACGGATGAAAACAGATACAGAGAAGCGGTGATACGAATAGTAGCCTACTGAGTGCAACAACATCGCTATTCATGTGTGATTGTGTGACAGTAAGCCACGAGATATAATTCAACTAGGTATGTTGTTTGGCTGGAGGATGGTTTTTTGTATAGGGAGGACTAACTGAAGATTTAAGTGGAGTGTGTTTCGTGTTTGACTCAGGTCCAGCTCAGGGTTATCCATCTCTTAGCTCTGGCCGGGTGACGGGTCAGTGGGGGTCTAATGTCTCAGCCAGATGGTCTGTAGCTCCTTGTGTTTACCTTTACCCTCATTTTACATGGTCTGGATAAAATATTTTCTAAAATATTGTTATCAGGGTTTAAACTATTAAATGTTGATTTCGGTGTCAAAATCTCATTCATTATTGTTCAGGCTGCAATAAAAAAAAAATTAAATCTTGTTCAATATTTAATCAATCTGCATCAGACTCATGACATGCAGGATATTTTCTTATTTGATGATGAATACCCATTGGTAACAAACAAATTGCATGACATCACCTCCAGCACTTCTCACTTGCTGTTGTTAATTTGTCAGTGAGTAGCTTGCTCGTTAGTAAACGCTGTGTAAATAAGCAATCAACAATTTCCCTCAACTAATCATGGGACTTTGTGACTGACGGCACTGATTTGTTTTTGTCACAAGTGGGGATTTGAGTTGCTGACCTAGACTTGAGACAGACCTTTGCTGAACTAATGACTTACTGTATAAATCCACTTAGACCTGAACCTTTTGACTTGAAAACACTTGATACCTTCCGCCAAATCCAAAGATTCAAAAGTATTTAGGTAAAGTTATTTAAAAATCGTGCTATGGATCAATTTATTTTCTGAATCAATTAACAGCATCTGAAATGAACGTGCTAAGTACCGAATGAAGTGTATTCAAGTGCACGTCAGACACTTGATGCTTTTCATTCCCAGCAAGTTGACACTTATTCCCCAGGACTCAAGACTCAGGACTTGAATACAAAGACTGGAGACTTGCTTGTGACATGCAAAACAATGACTTGGTCCCATCTTTGTATTTGGAGGCCATCAACATATAAAAAAGGGATCCCAGAAAAGAAAAGACAGTGATCTTCTCTACAGACAGCAGGTGAAGACTCAACATCCTGTCCCAGCATCACTTTCATGTTTTTATTCTTTCTGCAAATGACAGTGGAGCTGCTAGGTGAATTTTTGCTGTCATTTGCATGAAGTGAAAAGGTTTTAACTTTTAGCCCCCTTCTTTCTCTTTTTTCATGACTCCAGTCAGTTGTGCATCAAGTGTAAACACACAATGATTCACTTGTGTTCCATAAAAACTAAACAGAGCCGACCTTTATGTTGCATCGTGCTCAGTGGTTCTTCACTTTAAGTAAGTGCAGCACTGTAGTGCATGAGAAAACACTGGTAACGCTTTATATTAAGGTCCTTGTAATAAGCATTTATTAATAGGTAATAAGGCCCTTATAAGTGTGTATAAGATGCTTATTAACATTAGTATGCCTTTATAAGACTATATAATGTATTAATAGTCTCATTATATTATGTTAATAACAGACTATAACAGATTTATAATAACTTATAAGAAACTTGTTTGTTGATGCTTAAGAACATTAATAAAATCCTCATGAGCATCTTATAATTGTTCATAATAACATTATAAACACATATATCCTGCCTTTATTAATCTTTTTTGTTTGATTTATTAACATTAATATGTACTTAATTGCTCATCTATTATAAGTTAACTATGCGCTTGTTAACAGTTAACTGTGCTTTTTGCAGCTACCGGATCTAAAGCGAGA